>JAMKQA010027570.1:0-32638 GCA_024699735.1 Posidonia australis
CGAGAGAGGGAGATCAGGGGGGAGGGAGATCAGAGAGAGAGAGAGGGGGAGACACAGAGGGGGAAGAGATGAGGGAGACGAGAGAGAGGGAGAGAGAGATGCTCGAGAGAGGGCTGAGAAGGAGGAGCCGCCGCCGTCGAGCCTACCGCCAGCTCACCGTCGTCGCAGGGAGGAGGAGGAGAGGAGCTGCTTGTGGCTAGGAGGTGGGAGGTGCATTGTCGTTTCCCCGTTCGTCGCCACTGCGTCTTCGGTGGTGGTACGCATCCCTTAGGCTTCCTTTTAATTTCCAATTTGATGTCTAGGGGCATGATAGTGTGGATTGCATGTGTGTGGATGCTTGCAATGTGTTTAGGAATTTTTGGAGATTTATTGTGGCATTTATAGCCATTTATGGTGGTTGTTTGTTTTGGGTCTTTTTTGACCTCTCTGTGCTTGGAAATTCATATTTCCTTGTGTGGTGAATGGATTTCAGTTTTGTTTCTTGGGTTTTGGTGTAGACTTGAAGGTCTACAACATATATTTTGGGTGTAATTTTCGATGGTTGTATGGTTGGTCCGATTTTGGTTCCGACTTTGGGCGAAATTTGGGTCTCCTGTCTCAAGCTGTCTAAATTTTGACAGAAAACTAGGGACGTGGGCCGATTGCGCAGACCACATGTGCAGGTCCAGCAGTGGTTTTGGCCTTTGGTCTAGGCTCTATTGGAACTTAGACAAGATTGCCTGGGTGCGGGCTAGTCAGGCGGCCCAGATGTCCAGGTCGGTCAGGGCTTCTAGGGTGTTTTCCAAGGCTTTAATGGAATAAATGATTAAGATAACCATTAGAATAAAAGATGGTTTTGCTTAAAATTAATTAGAAAGATTTCACACGGGATGTGGGTAGAATAAAAGATGAAATAATTTAGAAATAATAGGTTCTTTCCCCAGTTGGTTTAGATTGGACTTTAGGGATAATGATAGTGTCCTTAGGTCTAGGGTTTGTGTGGTTTTGCGTGTAGTGCATTGAATGGAGTATTCAGTGGCACTGTTCCAGGTGTTTGAGCCAATCTGGCTGTACTCCCAAGGGACACGAGCCAGTAGGTGTCTTACACTTAGTGCTAGAGCGTGGAGTTCTGGTTATGTTTGCCTTGTTGTCGTGTCTTCTGGGTGGATTTGACACTCAGAGAATGTTTTGTTGGTGTTTTCTTGGGTTGTGGTCGTGGGTTGAGCATGGTGCTCGTGAACCCAGACGTTCCAAAGGTGCTTTTGCTTGGGCCTGATAGGAGAGTTGTCGAGGCTGTGATTTGTTTGTGGTTTCTTAGCCTTTGGTTTTCGTCCCGCTGTTGGGTGCAATGTTGCTTGAGTTTTCGTCTCGCTCGGGTGTGGAGGTATGAGACTCCTTCCTAAGCACCGTGTGGAGGGCACCGTGAGGAGGCATACCCTGTAGTGGCCAGTGCGTGTGGGACACATGCCCCATAGCTGGTAGCATCTTAAGAGACAAGACTATCTTCCCAAGGAGGGGTTGGCTTTGCTGAGGGTTCTCTAGGTGGGAGAATCGTGAGACGACGATCGCTCTTGCACAAGGTGGCTTCACCGTGCCAGTGCAGACACTATGGTCGCTCCTTAATGGATTGCTTGTGGCAAGTGTTGTCTGCTTGGCACCTGGCAGTTCGACACACTGTTTGTGCTTGTGTTTGTGTGGAGTCCTGGTTTAGGAAATCAAGCTCTAGGCCTAGAGGAGGTCGTGGCTTTGGTGCCTGTTAAGGCGTAGTGTTTGGGAGCAGTGGCTCTGTTGTTTTGGGAGCAAAGGCTTCGTGGCTTGGTGTTGTGTTTGGGTCTAGAGGGGACCATGTTGTACAAAGCAGAGTCTCTATAGTTGTGCTTTTGGTGTTGTTGTTTTGGGCTTGAGATGGCGAGAGTAGCTTTCTGGGGCATGCATAGAAGGTTTTAAAAGTGCACACAAATGGTTTTGCAAAGGAAAAGAAAAGAATGGTTTTAAAGGCATGGTTTTGTGATTTTGTGGTCTGCTGGGCAATGGTAGACTGCTTGGTTTCGTGTTGCAGCATTCGAGAGGGATGCTAGTGCTTGTGTGCTGGGTGTTGGTAGATTGCCCTTTTGGTTTGTCGACATCCACGTGGGATGCCTGTGTTTGGTTGCTCTCTACATAAGTTGCCAAGTTGTAGGTGGGGTGTGTGCTGGGTGATCGTTGAGTGGACACTCACGTGTGCTTTGTTTTGTGTGTTTTGGCAGGTGTAGGATAGTAGTTGTTGGTTGCTAGTGCATATAGGAGGAGTCACACCACCACACATCGGGGATCCAGGTGAGTGTTAGTTTAGTTTATTTCTGTTGTTTATTAGTTTTATTTCCTATTGAGAGTACTTACCTTTAGCTACAGTGTTAGTGTAATTGTTGATTAATAATAAAGATAAAAATGATTAAAAATGAGAATTTGTAACTAAGTTTTGTGGTAGCGACTTGGGGGTTGTTACAAAGACGTTTTCAGAATATTAGTGGAGTGGAGATCTGTGACCTCTGTTTTCTTGGGTTGTGGTCGTGGGTTTGGCGCCTGTTAAGGCGTAGTGTTTGGGAGCAGTGGCTCTGTTGTTTTGGGAGCAGAGGCTTCGTGGCTTGGTGTTGTGTTTGGGTCTAGAGGGGACCATGTTGTACAGAGCAGAGTCTCTATAGTTGTGCTTTTGGTGTTGTTGTTTTGGGCTTGAGATGGCGAGAGTAGCTTTCTGGGGCATGCATAGAAGGTTTTAAAATTGCACGCAGATGGTTTTGCAAAGGAAAAGAAAAGAATGGTTTTAAAGGCATGGTTTTGTGATTTTGTGGTCTGCTGGGCAATGGTAGACTGCTTGGTTTGGTGTTGCAGCATTCGAGAGGGATGCTAGTGCTTGTGTGTTGGGTGTTGGTAGATTGCCCTTTTGGTTTGTCGACATCCACGTGGGATGCCTGTGTTTGGTTGCTCTCTACATAAGTTGCCAAGTTGTAGGTGGGGTGTGTGCTGGGTGATCGTTGAGTGGACACTCACGTGTGCTTTGTTTTGTGTGTTTTGGCAGGTGTAGGATAGTAGTTGTTGGTTGCTAGTGCATATAGGAGGAGTCACACCACCACACATCGGGGATCCAGGTGAGTGTTAGTTTAGTTTATTTCTGTTGTTTATTAGTTTTATTTCCTATTGAGAGTACTTACCTTTAGCTACAGTGTTAGTGTAATTGTTGATTAATAATAAAGATAAAAATGATTAAAAATGAGAATTTGTAACTAAGTTTTGTGGTAGCGACTTGGGGGTTGTTACAAAGATGTTTTCAGAATATTAGTGGAGTGGAGATCTACGACCTCTAGCACCAACCCCAAACACTCTGAATGTCGATCTGTCCAAGTATTGTTCATACCATAATAAGAATGGGCATACTTTTGAGGAGTGTTACACGATCAAAGACAAGATATATGAGCTGAATGACCAAGGGGAAATCATGTGGATTGAGTGAAAAGTGAGATGAAGGGCAAGTTGAGGATAGTGACATGAGATGTAGATCCATCAAGACCCAATGCCCAATCATGCAGTAGCCCACATGGAGGCTGAGGATGCACAACCAATGTTCATCCAGTGCGTGTAAGCAAGTCTTAACTTAGAGCCACCAAGTGCCGACGAAGAGGAGCAAGATGCACCAGCAATGCCCGAACTAGGGATATGGATAGAGAAGGATGCAGATGAGCCTTGGGAAGACACCCAAGGATGGGAAACTGAAGACGACAATGAACCCTAGGATAGCCAAATGAAGAAGGATCCCCACTAGCACTATGCAACAAAGAACCTACTGAAGAATGGCACGACTTAGACTCTTGGTATGAGGAAGGGCCAGATTCTTAGATGTTCCAAGACTTGATGGAGAGAGATGTTGACCTACTGCCTCTATATGATGAGTTTGCTGATCGAGATTGGTACAAGATAGAGGCTGCCATCAACTTACTATGGTAGTCCCCTCAGTCAATTCATGCTGGAATCAAGCCTCCGTCCAAATCACCAAATCCTACAAAGGAAATGAGGGACACAAGGGAGATTCGTGAGCACAGTGGCCAAGGAGACCTCAGTAGCCACGCCTTGAGCAGAAGAAGAAGCCTGATAGAATCCTCACCTACACAGAGACACCAAGCCACTAGGGGCATGTCGGAGTAACCAAGCCAAGAAGAATTCAATCATGACCTTGACAAGGCAAAGACTGGGTGTAGACTGAAGGAAAAGCACAAAGATGCGCCAACACCAATGCAAGAAACCTCAACGCGAGGGGCAGGTTCCTACAACCGTCCCACAGGTATATCCCTCCATCTGGGGAGGGAAATAAGAAACTCGACTGAGCCCGATTAGGGGCAAAGTCATTCTATTCATTTTCAAAAACATGTAAATAAGATGTTAATTTCCTTTCTTGCCATTTCCTATAGTTATCTTTGTTATTCTTGAATGCTAGGTTAGATAATAGCAATAAAGAAAGTAATAACAATGATTGATGAGTGTAAGTCACACACCTGACCACTTAATCCATTAAGTAGAACTACCAAAGTATTATCTAGGATTTTTTCCAAGAAGAGGCTGTAACACCTAGGGAAGGTCCATCTAATAGGTAGGATGACATGAAAATACCTTCAGATTCATGGAAGTTACATGTATTCTAGAAGTACACCCTTTAATCAACATGCTAAAAGCCTAAAGAGGATCCAAGACCTAGTACCAGCTAAGAAAGAAAACTGTCTCCTACATAGAAAGGAAACTGAGTGACTAGGGTAACCTTAACCTTATCCTAAATTTACATACACCTTGCATGCTACGATAAGAGCAAAGTAGGCTCAAAGCTTAGGCATATCATAAAAGTTGCTCGCCTTGTATTGCGTGGCCTCTTAGTGTAAGTCCGAGAAGGCTGTGATGGAGAAGCGCATTAAAAAAACCAAATAACTTAGAAAGTCCCCAAAAGAGGGGAGAGCACGAAAATTGGTACGTTGTCATAGCATAAGTTTGAGAAGGCAGTGATGGACAGGTACTCAAAATGGGGTGAGACAGCCGACAAATAAGCAGATGTACTATCATAGCATAAGTCCGAGAAGGCGGTAATGGATGGACTTCTACTGAAAAATAACTAGAGAGGGGAACCCCAAAAGATAAAAAGAAAAGGAAAAAAAAATGGAAGTCAAAAACCCTTGGGTTAGCTATAGGTACATTAGGGCCAACCATTGGCGAGCAGCATAAAAGCTATAACTGACACTGAGAGTCCGCTAAACCTTAAGTCTCCCCCACTCTTCCATACATAGGCAAGAGGCAGGAAACCTTGGAAGCTCAGAGACCAAGTAAATAAAGGTGATAGTAATCAACTAAAGCTAATACGAAGTTCTAAGTCCTCAAAAGGACAAGGCTTAGTGAAAAGGGACAACTTTCTCACCCCAAATAATATAAGGCCATGATGCTAAATGCATAGCAGGGAGGGTTGTGACTGCACTCATCATTAATCATCAATCATAAAAAAACAAAAAAAAAAGGAAATTCCAAAAATTCCAAAAAAAAAATAGAAAATTTAAAGATCCAAAAAAAATCAGAAAACCAAGAAAAGCAAAAAATAAATAAGTAGTGCCATCCACCCTTATCTACAAGTGATAACCTAGTAAGTAAGGAAACTGAAAGTAGTCTGGCTGGTGATGCAATTGTTGACTCAGTCGGTTTGGAGTTAAACATCCTACTCAAGTGTGCCTTCACGGCTTGGGTGCGTTTTGCCCCACAAAAACGTTGCCCCACAATGATCTTAGAGCATCCATGGATGACTCACCATCGACGTCCACTAGGCTCCGGTTTTCATCTCCCAGTTGAGTCTAAGACCAATTCCCTCCACCTAATCTTAAGTATAGAGGAGTAAAGGATAGCACTATAGTTTCTTCCCCAGGCAACTTAGCCAACCCTTTTGAGGTAGGGGAAAGGTACAACATTTTGATTACTAACATGTTTATTAAGTGTGCATCAAGTCCAACCATGTACACAGACACACAACTTTGATTAAGAGGCAAAACCCTGGTTTGGCAAAGGAAGGGCTCACTCCCTCACCTAGTTCATTATTCATAGAACTCCGTTACTCATGAAGTTGAATTGTGAAACGACAATCCTTTCCTAAGAGTACTCGTCACACTCAAGGATGGAAAACACTTGACCACAACAAATTGCATTCACACATTTTGCATATGTCTATATGACTAAAGGCCACCCATACCTTACCAGCCTAACCTGTCATATGGACCATTCATTGCATATTGTACGTTGACTTTGCATTTGCATTTGTGTGCTTGAATCATGCATTGGAAGTGGACTGCTGATGAAGCAAAGTTCTTCAAGAGTGTTAGAAATCCTTAGAACTTGTGATCCTTCCAAAGCCCAATTCTAGTCCCAAGTTATCCATTCAATATTCCAATCTAATCAAGCTCTCAAAGAAGAAGTCACAAAATTATCTTTTTTAATTACCTTTTACCTTAGTTTTGCCACGTTGAAATGTAACTCTACATGGTTGAAGTGGTCTCGATACTAACTGTGACACATGGCCCTAGCTTGATCCCTTCATGCCTTAGCCTTTGATATGACGACATCTTTTAATTACCTTTTCTTTTCCACCACCGATCGGGTAATTTTCCCATGATCATCTTAGTTCTTGCCTTCTTGATGTGTCACTTTATATGGCTGACAGGTCTTGACATCGACTGCAACACATAGCCCTAGCTTGACCCCTCCATGCTTGAGCCTTCAATATGATGACATCCTTAGTTTATCAAATCACTCAGTTGTACGACCATGTCTCGAAATTGAATTAGTTCATTTTCTCACCTTTTGACTGTGCAACCATGTCTCGAAACCAATAGGTGAAGACCTCCTTTTGGAATCCACGGTGAATCGTTTGAAAGTGAGCTTCCTTTTTTCAAGAAATGCTCAATAGGGGATATCATTCTTACCTTAGAGCCAATCTTGTTTCAAGATCAACTCCAAGGAGGGCATCCGTAGATATCCCATTTTCGCATTTGCCAAAGTTTATCTAAGATAGGAACCCTTGAAGCACCCTAGATCACATGGCTAAGGATCTCTAACCCTTCTACCAGATTTTCCCATGGAATTTTTGAATTTTTCTAGGTTTTATCGCATGTCTATGGAATAAGATAAAAGATAGGGGGTGAATTGTAAAAGACTACGATGTTGCCAGCATGACAGGTGACGAGCCTAGACGCTAGTTCAGGAGGCGATATATTTGTCGCTAGTATAAAAGGCGACTAGATGTCCAAGCGCCTTTAGCAATAAGCGACTGTAATCCTAAGTCTTCTCTCCCATATAATTTGTCATCCAAGGCTTTAATATGACATATGGGATGTTTATAAACATTACCAAGAATTATCCCATAATTATTATAATTTCTATAATTTTTCAACTTTTAAATAATATGTGCATATCATATAAATCATTATAAATGCTAAATAATTTCAGAAAATTTTTGAAATTTGGATGACTTAATAATTAATGCTACTTATCTTTATTATACCAAAAATGAGCTTTTTATGATAAGTTGTCTCATTTTAACGTTATAGCTTATATTTATTTGAAGATAATGCCAAGAAAATAAATATAAAATCCAAAAATCAAGATAATTAAGAATTTAAAATAAATTAGATTTATCCTTGATTTAATTGATATTTTCTCATAATTATTGAAGATTTGATTTTTCAAATTCAATTTACTTAACATTTTAAGTTTGATTTGGATTTGGAAATATATTTTAAATATCTCATAATTACAAGAATGATTTTTATAGGTTGATTGTGTTCACACTGCTAATGGATTCATAATTTGATCTTAATTTTGCAAATTATTCCTTTTTAGTTTCTCTACACCACATGCACAGGCGACTAGCTTATGTGGCAGATTTCGTACCAGTTAACTGCCGATTCACCGCATGTGTGGAATCTGGAGCCAATCTACTTGTCACCTATATAGACGACGACTATATGATTTTGTCACCTGTTGAACAAGTGACGTGATTTAAAAAGGGATTTTTTGCCATATTTTTGAAATTGATCATGGTCATTGATCTTCCACTCGTCATTGACGAGATTTGGAGCTCCCAAACTCTATAAATAGACCCCCTAGGTCAAGAGTTTGAGAGGAGGCACTTCAAAAATTCTATGGAGCTAGTGAAAATGCTAGATCTTGTGAGAGAGAGAGAGAGCTTCCAGCCCCTCCTCCATGTCCATCCCCCATATGATATCTTAGATCCACAAGAGATCTCCTGTCCAATAGCCAAAGCGCATTTCGGAGCTCCATAAACCGGCCTCTACTTCCTCATTCACTCTACATCATACAAGGGTGAAGGGAGTATCATTTCAATTATGCATTTTATTTTAACATAAACGATTGCACGACATAACATAGCCCATGACATATGCATGCGGGGACAAGCTCTGGTTAGTATTAGTTTATTATTCATGTTGTTATCGTTATCGTTCTTATTTCATTTATTACACTTAAAACTAATCTAGATTTCTTTGTTTTTTTGTTTTCTATTTATTTTGATGGGAAGGACGCTACATGAGCACGAGGACATCGTTGTGCAGCATCTTGCCACCGACTCAATGAACCGAGAACCCACGCAACCACATCAACCGCAATTTCTCCAAGGTACCATGTCAATCGATGAAAGCAAATTGACAAGTGGCTATCAGAAAAGATCATTGAAGTGAGCGGACACGACGTCGATTCTATAACAGCCCTTATTTCCCCATCCACAGAGGTCAAGATATTATCGGCTAGTGTCCATTGGGTCTCGAAGGTATGATACTCCTTGGTTGTCGTTTACGAAATTGAAGTTGAGGTCCATGGGTTGAGTTATCATCTAGACCTAGAGGTATGATACTTTGGTTGTTACTCGGTACTAAGGCTCGAGGTACCATTAGGTGTGAAGGTATGACATTCCCACTAATTAGGTACCATGTGGTGGACATCGAGAGGGCAGACCCTGTTGTATTGGCTAGGGCAGGCAGTGCACATGTTCCATGGCTAGTAGCATCTTGAGTGATAGGACAGCCTTCCTAGGTGGGGTTGTCTCTTTGAGAGTTCTCCAAGTGGGAGGCTTTGGGACGGATTCTCTCCTCGCAGGGTGGCAGGTCCGTGGCAATGCAGTGCATCCTGATGGCTACTTATGGCTAGAATTAGTTGTTTGACGTCGGCATCACGATTCAGTGTGTTTGTAGTTTTGGCCAGTATTGCCCGTGGTTGAGGTTTTGACCAGTATGACTCGTGCTTTGGCGATTTTGGCCGGTAAGGCCTAGTTTTACTATACAAATGGTTTCTTTTGTACTTATGTAACGCCCTGATCCCGGGCATGTTACCAAAACATAGTATCAAGCATAATTACACTAAGTACAGAAGCATTAAATAACTGTAACTAAGGTTCACCTTTAGGATCTCAAAACATTTGGGAATTCATTCCAAAACCACTTTTTTTCTTCAAAACCACACCTTTGCATTTTCTTTTAAAACCTTTGGAATTGAATTTTCCAAAACATATCTTTTACAATACTTGGGATTTCTTCCCAAAATCTCATTTTCAAATCCACATCTCTGACCAGATCCAACCTAAAACACAATGCCTCTCGGGCTCAAAACCAAATCATAAACACCGGCTGGCAACTAGTTAAAACATCATCATTTCATTTTAGGATTTTAGGACTATCTCATAAGCCCAATCCTGACCAAAACACATTTTCCTTTTTCTTTATTCATTTCCACTTTTCTCTACTGTTGTTACCTTGATTAAGGATAAGCAGACACACAAGCAGTAGGCGAGGGCATCCTTCCCCTGCCTTCTTGCACTATCGTAGTGAGATTCCCCATGCAAGCTATCATCGCCCCAGCCAACTGACCTCAATTTCTTTTCTTTTTTTTCATATGTGCACGGGGATACGTCTCTATCTGACGCCCCAGTCGGTGACTCGAACAACTAGGTCCAATGACCCAGGCTAAGCCTACACCGTCGGTGACCTGAACAACTAGGCTCAAAAGCCCAGGCTCAGCCTACACTGCTATGAGCTGGGTGACCCGAACAACTAGGTATGAAAACCTAGGTTCAGCCTACACCACTATGAGCTCCACAGCCACATTATTAGTGTTCCATTTCAAAACTCTTTGAATTTTCTTTCAAAACCATTTTCCATTTCATTCCATTCTTTTCGTTGCAGGACTCTGTTTCCTTGCAACACTTGACCCTCCACTGGGGTCTCAACTCAAATCATGAAAATCATGCTTTAAAATCATAAATTGGGTCTCATGCCGAAAACCACTTAAAACCATCTTTTTCATTCATTTATGGGATCAAAACCCAAAATCACACCAAAATCCATTTGTTTGGGTTCCACATTCCTCCTTGTCATTACATATGGAATCATTATTCATATAAGCTCATCATACCATTAAAAACTTTTTTTTTCCATTCATTTAAAACCACATCAATACATACTAGGTTCAAGGCAAAATTGGCAGATCGAATCTCCAGATTGGTATACCGAAGATGCCTGGTTTGGTATACCGAATATTTTTCGTATACCGAAAACCCATGAATCGGTCGACTGGGTGTTTTCGGTCTGCCGATATCAGGTATCTGGCTTAATCTACAACGGCGGAATTCACCCAAAGTGGGAGTCCCAATCGGACCCCCCCAAACTTACACCTTAAATCACGGGATGTAGACCCTTAAGTCTACTTCAAAACCCTACAATCCATTCATGATTTCATATACCATACAGTTCATACAAAAATCATAAGGGGAAGGGACTCAAGAATGGCTACTATAGCCTTTAACCCCAAAAATGCATTTTCCCCCACAAATACCAATCCTAACCGCATGATATCTACATTCTCATGCTATATGCCACATTTCCATTATTTCATGATTTTTCCACAATTTTTCATGCAATTAATCCATTATTAAGGAGACACTGAATGGAGGAAAGGAAAGGTAGTCGCGTACCTCTCTGGTGGCCCACGCGACTCTGAAGTGTTCACCGCACCCCAGCGTCGCCTCGACGAAGCTCCGATGAACCTCGGCCCCTGGTGGAAGCACCCACATAGACCCTCCTCCTCCCTGCTCACGCGCCTTTGCTTCCTCTCTCTTCATCCTTTCCTTTCTCGCCATGCTCTCCCTCTGCCCACTCCTACCCCCCTCTCTTTATCTCTGCCACCACTCACCTGGTGCTGGCCATCCATCCTATCGGAAGGGATAGGGAGGCACGAGCCTCCATCGCTGGTGGCACAGGTGGAAGAAGAAGACGGGGAAAGAGGGTGGAAGGACATGGCTCGTGAGAGAGAGAAAAAGGAAAGGAGAAGGAGAGAAAATGAAGAAAAGATAGGCACGCAAATTGAGGCAATTGTGCATCCTCAAATTAGACTCCACTTTGGTCTTAAATCACAAATAAGTGCCCAAAAAGCCAACCACAAGCTCACACATTCAAGAAACAACAGATTATCCATTAATAAACCATTTAAGCAATATTACAATTAATTACATGGTTTACAGTTAAAAATGGATAATTAGGCCCAGATGTCACATCCTAGCCCCCTTAAAAAAATTTCGTCCTTGAAATTCAGCTCTAATAAGACAAGTAGGGGTACTGTCTCTGGATGTCCACCTCATGCTCCCAGGTAGCCTCTTCTGTAACATGGTGTTGCCACTAAACTAACACCAATGGAATCACTTTATTCCTGAGGACTTGCTCTATCCTATCCAGTATCTGAACTGCATTGTTAACCATCGTCAAGTCCTCTCGTAGCTTCTCTAGCTGCACTAGCATCACTTGGGACGCATCGGCCAAACACTTCCTTAACATAGACAATGGAAGGTGTTGTGTACACCCGCTAGCTCTAGAGGTAGATCTAGTCTGTATGTCACCTCACCAACCCTCTTGGTAATCCGGTACGATCCGATATATCTAGGGCTCAACTTGCCTCTCTTACCGAACTGTCACACCATTGGTTGGTGACGCCTTCAGGAAAACGAAGTCTCCTACCTCGAATTCTAGAGGTCTTGGCGTCCTATCAACATAACTCTTCTGTCGACTCTAGGCAGACAACAACCTCTTCTTGATCAGATCCACCATGCCCTCGTACTACTGTACGATATCGGGACCAAGTAACTGTCTCTCACCCATCTCACTCCAACAAGTGGGTGTCCTGCAGGGTCTGCCATACAATGCCTCGTTTGGTGCCATACCAATACTAACGTGGTAACTGTTATTATATGCAAACTCAATCAGAGGTAAATGATCTTCCCAGCTACCACCGAAGTCCAAGGCGCAGGCCCTCAACATGTCCTCTAGTGTCTTGATGGTCTTCTCTGTCTGGCCATCCGTCTGGGGGTGGGAAGCAGTGCTAAAATTCAACATTGTGCCAAAAGCTTCTTGCAGAGCTCCCTAGAATCTCGATGTAAACCTCGTGTCTCTGTCAAACACAATAGATATTGGGACACCATGCAATCTCATAATTTCTACCACATACAACTCTGCCAGTTTTGCCAAAGGAAGATTCACCCTAATTGGCAAGAAATGTGTCGATTTTGTAAGGCGATCCACTATCACCCACACAGTATCATTCTTTCTTCGGGTTCGTGGCAAACCTGTCACAAAGTCCATCGACACATCTTCCATTTCCATACTGGAATGTCTAGAGGCTGTAAGGTCCCTCCGAGCTTCTGGTGCTCTATCTTCACCATTTGGCAGGTTGCACACTTCGCCACATACTCAGCAATCTCTCTCTTCATCTAGCAAACTGTTCCTGATTTTGCTCTATCTGAGGTACATATAATCTCAAGTCATACCTCAACCCACCATCTACCCCAACAGAAAAATGAGGGGCATTACCAGCTTCCAGTTTCCTCCAGATATTTGACACAAATGAATCATATTGTTGAGCTGTGACAATCGCCTTGATCATCCTCGAGCGAATAGACAAGTTAGCCAGCATTACCCTAGTGGGTCCTTGAGACTGCCTCCAAGGCCTTCATTCCACTAGTCCCTCTAGCAATTTCCATTCATGGATCATCAGACTAGCCATAACATGAGTGCGTCTGCTTAGAGCATCTACAACTACATTAGCCTCCCCTAGGTGGTAGGACAAACTGAAATCATCATCCTTAATATACTCCACCCAGTGCCTCTCTCAGGTTCAAATCCTTCTGAGTAAAGATGTACTTCAGACTCTTGTGATTTGTGTACACCTCAAACTGTTCATCATATAAATAATGCCTCCAAATCTTTAAGGCAAACACAACAGTTGCCATCTCTAAATCATGGGTGGCATAATTCTTCTCATGATCTTTCAATTGACGCGAGGTATACACCACCACCCTACCATGTTGCATCAGCACACACCCCAAATCAGTCCCATAAGCATCACTGTAGACTGTAAAACCACCACTCCCAATGGGCAAAGTCAAAACTGGGGCCGATACTAGATGAGCCTTCAACTCATTGAAGCTCTCCTCGCACTGCCAATCCCAGGCAAAGTGCACTTCCTTCTTGGTCAATATGGTCAATGGTGCAGCAATCTTGGAGAAATCCTGAATGAATCTCCTATAATATCATGCCAAGTCGAGAAAACTTCTAATCTCAGTCACTGTCTTTGGTCTGGCCCAACTACTCTCAGCTTCCACTTTGGCTGGATCTACCTTGATGCCTTCTCCTGAAATAATATGACCAAGGAAAGACACCTCTTCCATCCAAAACTCGCATTTGGAGAACTTGGCATAAAGTTGATGTTGTCTCAACGTCTCCAGTACGATTCTCAAGTGCCTCCGGTGGGTCTGAACATTTGGAGAATATACCAGAACATCATCCACAAATATAACTACAAACTGGTCCAAATAGGGCCGAAACACCCTATTCATCAGGTCCATAAAAGTAGCCGGAGCATTCGTCAACCCGAATGGTATAACTAAAACTCGTAATGTCCATAACGGGTGCGAAAGGCTGTCTTCTGCACATTTGGCTCACTAATGCTCAACTGATGGTATTCGGATCTCAAGTCTATCTTGGAAAAACTGGTCGAACAAATTGTCGATCCTGGGCAGTGGATACTTGTTCTTGACAGTGATCTGGTTCAACATCCAGTAATCTATGGTGAACCATCCTTCTTCATCATAAACAGAACCGGTGCTCCCCAAGGTGAAACACTGGGATGAATGAATCCCTTATCCATTAGTTCTTGCAGCTGATTCTGGAGCTCCCTTAGCTCAGCAGGTGCCATCTTGTACGGAGCCTTGGAAATAGGATCAGATCCTGGCACCAAATCAATCACAAACTCCACTTCCTTGTGCGGTGGCATTCCAGGCAATTCCTCTGAAAACATCTGGATATTCCCTCACCATCGACAAGTCCTGAATCTCGACTACAGGTGAAGTAGAAACTATCACACAAGCCAAATAGCCCACAATGCCTCTCGCCAAATGATGATAGGCCTTGAGAGCAAAAATCACTTTCCTAGGCTCACCCGGTCTGGTGCCTTGTACCATACACCAGTCTTGGCCTGGTCACTCTGCCAAAACTCTCGTCTTGGCACAATCTATCATAGCTGAATGTTGTGCCAGCCAATCCATTCCTAGGATAACATCATAATCCTGCATATCCATCAGGATCAAGCTAGCCTGAAAGTTCCTGTCCCCCAGCTGAATATCTACCGGTCTCAAATATCTCCACGCCAGACTGTGTTCTCCCAATGGAGTGACCACATCTAGGTGGAATGCCAACCTGACTGGCCTAGTCTCGATCTCAGAAGCAAACAACTCGGAGACAAAGGAAAATGAACTCCTAGAGTCAAACAAGACTCAGGCAATACGATCAGCTACAAGGAAAGATCCTATAATCAATACACCATAACCATAATCGTAATAAGAAATAGTGTTAATTACACATAGGATCTATTATTACAGGACAGGACTTATCAAATACAGCCGTGCTAGTTCTCACCTTCCACCACATCTCCAGATGGGCCGGCATTTGGGGCAGCTATGGAGAACACTCTCCCTTTGGTAGGCTGACATGGTGCATCTCCTGTTGGCTTGGGCTGACTGGGACAATCCTTTTTGGTAATGCCTAAACTTCCCATAGTTGTAGCAGACTACTCTGCCCAAATTCCTCTACCTTTGCCAACATTGCGCTGCTACATGCCCCATCTTGCCATAGACATGGCATGGTCCCATTTGTGGGCCACTGCTAGACCCAGTATGGCAGAAACCCATACTCTTTTCTCTACCCAACGTAGCCCGTTGCTTCTGCTTCTTTCCAGAGTTTTCAGAACTCCCAAAACTTGGCGCTCTCGTCACTTATGGTCGAGAAACGGAAGGTCGAGAGACAGAATTTCTCTCCTTTTTCTCTTGGGATACTCCTCCTGGAACAGCCTACGGTCATCCTTATAGCGGTTGGCAAACTCAATAGCCTCCGCTAAAGTCTGGCATCTAAAGCCAATAACTCTAGATCTCAACATAAGGATCAGTCCCTCCACAAATCTCTTGGCTTTGTTCTTCTCAGAAATTGCAGCCTGAGAGAACTACTCTAGTCGAAGGAAGGATGACTCATACTCAGCCACAGACAGGCTACCCTGCTTCAGGTTCTTGAAATCTCTGTCCAGCTTATCCCTCTCATGCTCAAGGAAGAACCTCTCATAGAATACCTCTTGGAACTCATCCCAAGAGATTATCAACAGGTCCACATTCGAGAACTTGGTGCGGCGCACTGTCCTTCACCAATGATTCGCAGCGCCCTTGAGCTGGAAAGCTGCGATTCAGACCCACGTCTCTGCTGGACACTCGATCCCCTCAATGATCTTCTCCACTTCCAAGAATCAAGCCTCACACTCCTCTGGTGTGCGGTGCCCATCAAAAGTCGGCGCGCCAAGCTGGTGGAACTACTTGATCCACAGGTCTCCCTTCACCTCATCGTTGCTACTACTGCCAAATGACTAGGCGAAACTCCGCATCATCTCGCCAAATTCTCGTCTTGTCCCCCTCCATGCACAATCCTCTCCCGTCGCGAGGTCGGGTACAGGGGTCTTGCCACGACTGCAGCCTCGACGAGACATCTTCCTACTAGCACCACAAAACACAACAATCCACAAATTCAAGTGCACGACCCTCTATTGTGTAGTCCTAGGGAGTCACTAGACCAGACATTACCAAGCTGGTGCACTAGGTGTAACCTTAGCTCTGATACTACTCTGTAACGCCCTAATCCCGGGCACACTACTAAAACACAGTATCAAGCATAATTACACTAATTACAAAAGCATTAAATAACTGTAACTAAGGCTTACCTTTAGGATCACAATGTGGGGCTAGAAGCTTCAACTCCTGCACCGGAAATCTACTACATGCAGTCTGCACCTAAAAATCAAATAAGCACGTGTAAGTGACATCTAAGTCACCCAGTACGTGCCCCAAACACACACAAAATCTCAGCAAAACCATAATACTCATTCTTTGATTTTTCAAAAACTTAATTTTTCTTTTGGAAATCCTCTTTTCTTTCATTGGAAATCACTTGGGAATTCATTCCCAAAATCATGCTCTTTTTCAAAATCCATGTTTCCTTTTCCTTTCTCAAAACATTTGGGAATTCATTCCAAAACCACTTTTTTTCTTCAAAACCACACCTTTGCATTTTCTTTTAAAACCTTTGGAATTCATTTTTCCAAAACATATCTTTTTCAATACTTGGGATTTCTTTCCAAAATCTCATTTTCAAATCCACATATGTGGCCAAGTCCAGCTTAAAACCCAATGCCTCTCGGGCTCAAAACAAAATTATAAACACTGGCTGGCAACTCGTTAAAACATCATCATTTCATTTTAGGATTTTAGGACTATCTCATAAGCCCAATCCTGACCAAAACACATTTTCCTTTTTCTTTATTCATTTCCACTTTTCTCTACTGTTGTTACCTTGATCAGGGGTAAGCAGGCACACAAGCAGTAGGCGAGGACATCCTTCCTTGCCTTCCTGCATTGCCGCAGTGAGATTCCCCGTGTGGGCTATCATCGCCTCGGCCAACTGACCTCAATTTCTTTTTTTTTTCATATGTGCACGAGGATACGTCTCTGTCTAACGACCCAGTCGGTGACCCGAACAACTACGTTCAATGATCCAGGCTCAGCCTACACCGTCGATGACCCGAACAACTAGGCTCAAAAGGTCAGGCTCAGCCTACACCGCTACGAGTTCGGTGACCCGAACAACTAGGTATGAAAACCCAGGCTCAGCCTACACCACCATGAGCTCCGCAACCACATTATTAGTGTTCTATTTCAAAACTTTTTGAATTTTCTTTCAAAACCATTTTCCATTTCATTCCATTCTTTTCATTGCAGGACTTTATCTCCTTGCAAGACTCGACCTTCCACTGGTGTCCCAACTCAAATCATGAAAACCATGCTTTAAAATCATAAATTGGGTCTCATGCCCAAAATCACATAAAACCATCTTTTTCATTCATTTATGGGATCAAAACCCAAAATCACACCCAAATCCATTTGTTTGGATTCCACATTCCTCCATGTCATTACATGGGGAAACATTATTCACATAAGCTCATCATACCTTTAAAAAACATTTTTTTTCCATTCATTTAAAACCATATCAATACATACCAGGTTCAGGGCAAAATCGACAGACCGAATCTCCAGATCGGTATATTGAAGATCCCTGGTTCGGTATACCGATTATTTTCGGTATACCGAAAACCCTGGAATCGGTCGATCGAGTGTTTTCGGTCTGCAGATATCTGGTATCTGGCTTAATCTGCTAGGATTTCAGCATACTGAATTCCTCATAGGTAGGGCACACCCCTGTTTCCAGTGGTTGAATTCGCCCAAAGTGGGAGTCTCGATCGGACCCCTCTAACATACACCATAAATTACAAGTAAATCACAAGGTGTAGACCCTTGAGTCTACTTCAAAACCCCACAATCCATTCATGATTTCATCTATCATACAGTTCATACGAAAATCATAATGGGAAGGGGCTCAAGAACGGCTACAGTAGCATTCAACCCCAAAAATGTGTTTTCCCCCACAAATATCAATCCTAACCGCATGATATCTACATTCTCATGTTATATGCCACATTTCCATCATTTCATGATTTTTCCACAATTTTTCATGCATTATCTTGATTTTTCATGCAATTAACCCATTGTTAAGGTGACACTGAATGGAGGAAAGGAAATGGGGTCGCATACCTCTCTGGTGGCCCACGCGACTACGACAAGTTCACCGCACCCCAGCGAAGTTCCGGTGAACCTCGGCCCCAGGTGGAAGCACCCACACAGACCCTCCTCCTCCCTGCTCACGTGCCTCTGCTTCCTCTCTCCTCTTCCTTTCCTTTCTCGCCACACTCTCCCTTTGCCCACTCCTGCCTCCCTCTCTTTATCTCTGCCACCACTCACCTGGTGCCGGCCATCCATCCCATCGGAAGGATGGGGAGGCACGGGCCTCCGTCGCTGGTGGCACGAGTGGAAGAAGAGGAAGAAGAAGACGAGGAAAGAGGGTGGAAGGGCATGGCTCGTGAGAGAGAGAAAAAGGAAAGGAGAAAAAGGAGAGAATGAAGAAAAGATAGGCACGCAAATCACAAAAAGCGATTGTGCATCCTCAAACCAAACTCTACATTGGTCCCAAATCACAAACAGGTGCACAGAAAGCCAACCACATGCTCACACATCCAAGAAACAACAGATCCATTAATAAACCATTTAAGCAATATTACAATTAATTACATGGTTTACAGTTGAAAATGGATAATCAGGCATAGATGTCACAGCTTATGACTTCAAAAGAAAAGAAAAAAATGTTTGAGAGAGGAGATTTGAGTTTTGGCCAGTAGGGCCCATGTTTTGAGACTTGGTGAATATGTGATTTCAAAATCATGGTCTTGTTTCCATGTTTTCCTGTAGGGTGTATGCTAGGTGACTCTTCTGGTCACTCATGCATTTTCTTGTGGTTTTTAGTTGTAGGTGCAAACATGTAGTTGTCGTGGTCTCTAGTGCACATAGTTAGAGTCTCATAGCCATATACTACAGGTTCTTGGTAGTTTAAATGCTTTAAATTAGCCTTAATTTCCTGTAATTTAGTATTTAATTATGATGAAATTAGTTGGGCTAATGAGTTTGTGATTCTAGGGACTCAAAACGGGAGGCCATCCCAACTGTATCTACCACTGTTTGACATCGACAGCTCATCACCTTCAGCCTTACCATAATTGAAGGCCGTTCAGGAATCTCTGTGCTCGCTCTTCCTGGAAGGGATATGTAGGAGAGAAATGCTCTAAACGGGCAAAAGCAACTTCAAACTCGAGCACGACAATGCTACCCTACTCCAAGTTACGAAAATCTCGGCCAAACTTCTCCTTCACATAGTAAGAGAAGTACTTCTCGTAGAAGGCTGTGTTGAAAACCTTCCACCTGATACTGATGGTAGTCGAGTCTGAGAACTTAAGCCGCTTCACAAACTTCCACCACTAATCTGCCTCATCACAAGGCTCAGATTCCTCGATAGGGGCCTTACCTATGCTACAGCCACAACAAGGCATGTTGTAGGAAGAGTGCTATATCAACACCCAAGACCCAGATCAGAAGACCAAATGAATTTGGTTGACCAAACTAGATATCAATGGGACATTTTTAAAGCAAAATCGGCACACTGAACTAGAATAGTATACCGATTTCTGCATTTTTACAATAAATTCACATAAACTCTCATAGATTCTCATAAATTCACAATAAATTCGAGAATCATTAATACACCTAGATTTCATCTAATCTTAGGCATTTACTACATTTTTCATGCATTTCTACAAGAAAATGTGAGGTGCGTACCATAAAGCGACTACTGGTGCTTTCGCCGCCCAACTCCAATTGACCTCAAGCTCCACTAGCAACCCTTGACCTTTGGCCGTCCTCTCGACCTTTGGCTGTCCTTACAGCCTCCTCGAGCTCATCCAATAGGAAGCAAGGAATCAATGGATAAAATGTGAAAGGACCAATCAATCCATCAGCTACTACTACTGACATGAGGGAGATGTGTGAGTGATCCACACTAGTGTGATGCACTAGTCACCTATGCTAGGCCTCCGTACAAGTGACACGTGCAAAACCTAATTCTAGGCTTGATGCATGGATTTTGGGCCTGTTACCTGAGTGCTTTGACAATCAAATGGTCTTGGGCTTGTGGTTTTGGGCTGGTTTATGGTCTTAGATGGGTTTTGGGGGTGTGAGGTACGTTTGGTTCTAGGTAATGCCTTGTTGCAACTAAAGTAAGTTTTCTAGAGGAATCCGTCGACAAGTGGCTGTAAAATTAGGGTGTCTACAGATGCTCCACCCTGAGCAAGGTCGAGGGAAGCATTGGTCTTAGTTCCCTCGACCTTGCCTAGGGTTGGTAAGACACCTCGCCTAAATCTTGTGGGAGAGTGGAGTTTGCTATTGGCAATGAGTCACTTATCTGTCAGATGCACCAAAAGTCATGACTCGTTGTCAAGATGCAAATGCGAAAACAATGCTGCATGCCAAAACAAATGTGGATGCAATGCTAGGATGTGAATGCAGGTGATGTGTGATGATGCATACGAATGGTGTGTGTCGTTGCAAGTGGTGCATGTTGTATGCTAAGCTCTGCTAGGGATATGTGTGATTCTCTGTGATGAAGATGCGAATGCTTGATATGACAATGTTGGATGTAGGGGCAATAATAGTCTTAGGTGTCAACCTAACTGTACTACAATGCTAATGCTAGCATAAATGTTGATGTTGTATTGTTGGTACAGATGTTGAGGCGCTGTGATGCGATGCAAAGTGATGCACTAAGGGAAATGAGATGCAATGCATGCTATGGAACGTTGGGTGACAAGTTGATGGCTAATCAGTCTAGAAACGGGGGCATGATTGGCTATCAAACTTGCACGGAGGGGCACTAGACTGGACTGATGGGTCCATCATTTGGTGAAGGAGGCATGACAAGTTGGCAGACTCATCAACCAGATAGTTGGGATTATTAGCTCGAGAAGAAGAGCGACATGACAAATCAACTAGTCTTGCAAGCTTGGACTTAGGACAATTTGATAGATGTCATTCAAATAGTTAAGGTCACTAGCCTGAAAAAAAGGGCACAAGATGTAGGGCATTACGAGACTAGCAAGCATGTCAACCAGAAAATACTGACAACTGACAGGTGTAGTCTAAGTAGTTGGGGGTACCAGCCCAAGAGGGGGAATGAATTTGCCAATTGGAACGCTACAAGTGAAAATTTGCAGGTAGAGGCAGTGATCCTGCCAATCAAGAAGTAGTTGGTGGTAGTTCGTGAGATAGAGTAGCGAACCTACCAACCAAGAAGCAGTTGATGGTAGAACATGAGGTAGAGTTGTGAACCAGCCAATTGAGAAGCGATCGTTGGTAGATCGCAAAGGAGAGCGGCAAACCTACAAATTGAGAAGTGATCATTGGTAGATCACGAGGTAGAATAGAACCTGGCAACCAAGAAGCAATTGGTGGTAGATCATGAGGTAGAGCAATAAACTTGCCAACTGAGAAGAGGTTGCTGGTAGATCACAAGGTAGAGTAGCAAACCTGCCTACTAAGAAGCGGTCGGTTTGTAGATCACAAGGCTAACTACTGAACCTACCAATTGGGAAGCGTTCAGTGGTAGATCATGATGTAAAGCATTGAACTTGCCAACTGAGAAGCGGTCAACGATAGATCATGAGGTACAGTGGCGAACCAACCCACCGAGAAGTGGTTGGTTGTAGATCACGAGGTAGAGTAGTGATCCAACCAACCAAGAAGTGATCGGTGGCAAATCGCAAGGTAGAATGGCTAACCTACCAATCAAGATGCGGTGTGTGGCAGATCATGAGGGAGAACAGTGAACTTGCCAACTGAGAAACGATTGATGGTAAATTACTAGGTAGAGCGGTGAACCTACCAACCAAGAAGCGATTGGTAGTTGATCGTGAGGTAGAGTGGGGAACTTGTATACTACAAAGTTGTTAATCGCAAATCACAAGAAAGAGCAGCGAACCTGCGAACCGAGAAGCAATCAATGGCAAATCATGAGGCAGAGTGGAAAACCTATCAACCGAGAAGTAGTCAGTGGCATATCGTGCGGAAGTGTGGCAAACCTGCCAACAGAAAAGCAGTCAATGGTAGAGCCACGAAGCTACCAACTAAGAAGAGGTTAGTGGTAGATTACAAGACAAAGCAGTGAACCTACCAACCAAGAAGCAGTCGATCGCAGATCACGAAGCAGAGCGGCGAACTAGCTAACCGAGAAGCAGTCGATGGAATATCATAAGGCAGAGTTGCAAACCTACCAATAAGGAAGCAATTGGAGGTAGATCGTGAGGCAGAGTAGCAAACCTACCAATCAAGAAGCGATCATTTGGTAGATTGCAAGGCAGAGCGACGAACTTGCTAATCAAGATGCGATCGGTGGCATATCGGAAGGTAGAGCGATGAACTTGTCAACTAAGAAGCGGTCGGTGGCAAATCACAAGGCATAGCAGCGAGCTAGCCAATCGAGAAGTGGCCAGTGGTAGATAGCAGGGTAGAGTGGCAAACTTACTAACTGAGAAGAGGTTGGTAGCATATTGCATGGTAGTGTAGCGAACCTATTGACCAAAAAGCTGTCGATGGTTTATCACAAAGTAGAGCGACAAACCTACCAACTGAGAAGAGATCGATTGTAGATCGCAAGGCAAAGTGGCGAACCTACCAATCGAGAAGCAATTGGTGGCAGATAGCGTGGCAGAGTGGCAAACTTACCAATTGAGAAGTTGTGACATCTGGGCCTGATTATCCATTTTTAATTGTAAACCATGGAATTAATTGTAATATTGTGTAAAATGGTTTATTAATGGATAATTTGTTGTCTCTTGGATGTGTGAGAATTGTATTGGCTTTCTGTGCTCCTGTTTGTGATTTGAGACCAATGCGGGATCCAGTTTGGGGATGCACAGTTGCCTTGGTTTGTGCGCTTATCTTTTCTTCTTTTCTTTCTCTCTTTTTCTATCTCTCCCTCACGAGACACCATCTCGTCTTCTTCCCTTTCCCCACCTGTGCCACCACAAGCCAGCGGCCCATGCCTCGCCGTCTCTTTCGACGCGATGGACAGCCGACGTGACGTGGGAGGAGGAGAGGATAAAGAATGGCGGAGGCAAGCGAAAGAGGGAAGGTAATCGAGAGAGGAGAACGAAAGGAAGAACAGTGTGTGACAGAGGAGGTGATGGTTTGCGAGGTTCGCTGATGGAGGAGGCTTCGCTGGGACGAGAATAGACTCGCCGGGGAGTGAGGAAGATCGTCGGAGTGCCGCTCGAGTTATGTGGCCCTTTTCCTTCGCTCATTTACATGCTTCTAGTAGATCATGTTAAATGCATGGAAATCAAGATAAATGCATGAGAAATTGTAGAAAAATAGTAGAATTGTTGGAAATGAGCTGAATAACATGTAAACATAGATATCATGCGGTTAGGATGGAATTTAGTAAGGATATACGAGATTTTGGGATGAGGGCTATAGTAGTCGTTTTCGGGTCTCATCCTTTTATGATTTTCGTGTGGATTGTGTGGTTGATGAAATCATGAATGGTTTGTGGGGTTTGAAGTAGATTCAAGAGTCTACGCCTCATGATTTATTGATAATTTGTGGTGTGTGTTTGGCAGGTCCGACGGAGGCTCCCACTTTTGGCGATTTCGTCGACCGAAACAAGGGAATGCCCTGGTTGCAAGAAATTTATTATGCTGAATTGAATTCATTATGTCAAAATCCTGACAGATTAAGCCAGGATACCTAACTTCGGTAGGCTGAAATCATCTGATCGACCGAATCAGGGATTTTCGGTATACCTAAAATGTTCGATATACCGAACCAGGGATTTTCAGTATACCGAACCTGAAATTCAGTCTGCCAATTTTGCCCTGTCCCTGATATATATAAATGAGATTATAAAATGAAAAGAAAGGGGTTTTAAATGGACAATAAGCATGTGTTAATGATGTTTTCCCCATGTAAATGACATGGTGGAATAAGAAACCCAAATGAGTGGATTTGGGCATGGCTTTGGGGTTTTAGACCCTATAAATGAATAAAATGGTTGATTGTGTGTTGTTTTGGGCATGAGACCCAATTGTGATTTTAAAACACATGGCTTTTCATGAATTGAGTTGGGACCCCAGTGGAGGGTCAGGTATTGCATGGAAACAGATTCCTGCAATGAAAAAGAATGGAAATGTAAATGATTTTAAAAAGGAATGCTTAAAGAGTTTTCAGAATGAAACACTAATAATGTGTTAAGGAACCACAGGGGTTGGTGTCGACAATGTGGTGGGAGTATGAGACTCCAATGAAACCAGTTGCCAGATATGATTGTGATTGCCGAGCTTGAGACTGTGTAGGCTGAGCCTGGGTCGTTGAACGTAGTTGTTCGGGTCATCGAGCTTGTGACAGTGTAGGTTGAGCCTAGGTTATTGAACCTAGTTGTTAGGGTCACTGACGGTGTAGGCTGAGCCTAGGTTATTGAACGTAGTTGTTCGGGTCACCAATGGGGTATCAGACAAAGACGTATCACTGTGCATATATGAAAGAAATTGAGGCCGGTTGGTCGGGGCGGTGGCATCCCACACGAGGAATATCACTACGACAGTGCAGGGAGGTAGGGGAAATGATGTCCTTGCCTACTACTTGTGTGTCTGGTTACCCCTGATCACGGTAACATCAATAAAGAAAAGTGGAAATGAATAAGAAAAGAATGGGATTTTGAGAAATAAAAGGAATGTGATTTGTTTAGGATTGGACTTACGAATGGTCCTAAAATCCTAGAATAAAACAAGCATTGTGTTTTAATCAGCTACCAGCCAATTTTTATGATTTTGGTTTTGAGCCCGAGAGGCATTGTGTTTTAGGCTGGATTTGGTCAAAGATATGAGTTTTGAAAGTGGTTTTAGTCATGGGACAAAATCCCAAGCAATAAAGAAGAAAGATGAGTTTTGAAAAGGAACATGGTTTTGGAAATGATTTCCAGAAATTTTAAAAGAAAAAAAAAAGGAAAAGTGAGTTTTGAAAAGAGTATAACCTTGGGAACATATTTCCAAATGATTTCAAAGGAAAGGACAAGCATGTTTTAAACTGGATCTTTAAAGAAAACTAAGTTTTATAAATTAAAATTTTAGTTTTTGGCTTTTCACTGTTTTTGTGTGTTTGGAGCGTGTACTGGGTGACTTAGATGTTACTCACGTGTGCTTTTTGGTTTTCAGGTGTAGGTTGAATGTAGTCGAGTTTTGGTGCCGGAGTTGGAGCTTCTAGCCGCACATTGTTTCCTAGAGGTGAGCCTTAGTTACAGTTATTTAATTTTACTGTAATTAGTGTAATTTTGCTTATGATACTATGATTTAGTTAATGTGTCGGGTTCGGGGCGTTACAGAAGCGATCAGTGGTA
Organism: Posidonia australis; assembly: GCA_024699735.1. Classification (NCBI taxonomy): domain Eukaryota; kingdom Viridiplantae; phylum Streptophyta; class Magnoliopsida; order Alismatales; family Posidoniaceae; genus Posidonia; species Posidonia australis. The sequence goes on from JAMKQA010027570.1 coordinate 25,503, forward strand.
GATCGCGAAGTAATGAGGTGAAGCTACCAATGAGAAGCAGTCAGTGGCAGCTCGTAAGGCAGAGTGGCAAACCTACCAATCGAGAAGCGATCAATGGCAGATTGCGAGGCAAAGTGGCAAACTTGCCAACCTAGTGGCGGTTGGTGGCTAATCGTGAGGCAAACTGGTGAACCTACCAACCGAGAGGAGGTTGGTGGTAGATCGTAAGGCAGAGCAGTGAACTTGCTAATTGAAAAGTGATTGGTGGCAGATTGCAAGGTAGAGTGGCAAAGTTGCCAATGAGAAACTATTAATGGTAGATCGTACAGTAGAGCAACAAACCTACCAACCAAGAAGCGATCGATGGTAGTTCACGAGGCAGAGTAGCGAACTTTCCAATTGAGAAATGGTCGATGGCAACTTAAGAAGTAGAGTGATGAACCAACCAACCGAGAAGAAATTGATGGTAGATCGCGAGGTAGAGTAGCAAACCTACCAATTGAGAAGCTGTCGATGACATAGCGACAAACTTGCCAATCGTGAAGTGATCGATGGTAGAATGCAAGGCAGAGCAGCGAACCTACCAACTGAGAAGCAGTTGATTGGTAAATCATGAGGTAGAGTTGCTAACATGCCAATTGGGAAGCATTCGGTGGTAGATCACGAGGTAGAGTAGTGAACTTGCCAACTGAGAAGTAGTCGGTGGTAGATTGCAAGGAAGTGGAGCGAACCTACGAAACAAGAAGCAATCAATGGTCGATCATGTGGTTGAACAGTGAACCTACCAACCAAGAAGCAATCTATGGTAGATTGCAAGGTAGAGTGGTGAACCAACCTATCGAGAAGCGATTAGTGGCAGATTGTGAGGAAGAGCGACGAACCTACCAATTGAGAAGTGGTCAAGGGCAAATCATGAGGTAGAATTGTGGATTGGGAATGGAGAGGATGATGAGGATCATCGTTTTGGATTCTCAATTCACTAGGTTAGCAGCAGGATGATGCCTAGTAGCATTATCATGCTATGTAGTCTTCCTTCTCTTCAAAACAAGCAACAAGAAAAACAAATCTAGATTAGTTCTAGGTGTAGTAAATAATATCAAAAAAATAACAAATAACATGAACGACTAAAACTAATACTAACCGAGGGGTTGTCCCCGCATGCATATGTCATGAGCCTATTCTATGAATGCAGTGATTTATGTAAAAAAAAAAATGAATATTGGAAGAGTACACCCTTTCACCCTCGTACTCTTTGGCATGGAGTGGAGGAAGCGGAGGCACAGATGATGCTCCTGAGATGCGCTTTGGCTTTGGGCAGAGTGGATCTCTTTGGATCTAAGCTTCTCCTACAGGGATTTGGACCAAGTGGAGGGGCTATGGCTCTCTCTCTCTTAGGATCTCTCTCTCCTTTCTTCTTGGTTTTTTGGGTGGCTCTTTAGGGTTTTTAAAGTGCCTCCCCTCAAATTCTTGACTTAAGAGTCCTTTTATAGAGTTTAGAGGAACTAGATCACGTCAATGATGAGTGAGAGATCAAGGGTTAGGATTAAAGTCATTTAAAATAAAAAAAAATATCATTTTAGTTGTCGTCACCTATGGGATGGGCAATAGAATCAATGTGTTGACTCATGTACAAGCGATTGGACTGTAGATTTCTATTTCGTTTGACGTGGTAAATTAACACTAAAAAGTTAATGATATTTTCCACATCAACTAGTTGCTGCTTGTATAGGCATTGAGCAACTAAAAAGAGAAAATTTCAAAAATTAAGATTCCAAAATGACGTTTTATGAATCTATTAACAAATAATGACTAAATCAATGATTTAAAATTGTCTCCGTAATAGAAATATTTTAAATAAATTCCAAATTCAATTTAAACTTAAAATGTTAAGTAAATCAAATTTGAAATTTTAAATCTCCAACAATTACGAAAATATCAGCTAAAATTAAGGATACATTGTATTTAATATAGATTGGCAATCATCCAAATATTTTGGATTTTATCTTTATTTTTAGGCATTATCTTGAATTAAATATAGTCATAACATGAAAAATGTGATAACTTATCATAAAATTTTGTTTTTTAGGAAAAATAAAGATAAGTAATCTTAATTATAATGTCATCCAAATTTCTATAATTTTTCGGAATTAATTGGCATTTATAAGGATTTATATGATATGCATAAATATTTAAGTGTTAGAAAATTATAGAAATTATAATAATTATGGGAAAAATCATAATAATATTTATAAATGTTCCGTATGTCATATTAAAGCCTAGGATGACAAATTATATGGAGAGAGAAATCTACGATGCTCGTCGCCTAAATTTGTGGCACCTACTATTGACTACTCGCTTGTCTCAACGGCGACAAAATACGTTGCCTTTTGAAGTAGTGACGAGTCTCATCACCTGTTATAGAGACAATATTCTGGTTTTTTGCAGTTTACCTCCTGTCTTTTATCTTATTTACAAAGATATATTAAAAATCCAAAAACCTTTAGAAATTTCATAAAATAAAAAAAAACATCTTCTTCAAGCTCAATATACTCAAATTTGCCAACAATTTGAGTATGGCAGGAACGCCAGCTCTATCACAGCTAGCCGCCTCACATCAAAAAACATTCAAGGGGCTCGAACCTGCCACTAGTTTGTGTGTGCTAGTATTGCCATAGCTAACGACTTTGAATAAAGAAAAATCAAAATATTTTTAAAGAAGTCACGGAGAAATCTGAAATTTATGTTATAGATTCTTAGTCATGTGATCTGGGGTGCCTCAAGGTTCCTATCCTAGATAAACTTTAGAAAATGCAAAAATGGGATATTGTAACGCCCTGGTGCTGGGCATGTTACCTAAATCATAGTATCATAAGCAAAATTATACTAATTACAATAAAATTAAATAACTATAACTAAGGCTTACCTCTAGGAAACGATGTGCGGCTAGAAGCTCCGATTCCGACACCGGAACTCGGCTGCACACGATCTACACCTGAAAACCAAACAATACACGCGTGAGTGACATTTAAGTCACTCGTACACGCCCTAAACACACAAACAGCAAAATCCAGCAACATTACTAAAAACACAGCTTTTAGTTTATAAAACATGATTTTCCTTTTTGAAAACTCATTTTAAAACATCATTTCCTTTTTCTTTTAAAATATATGGAAATTGTTTCCAAAACCATGTTCTTTCTCAAAACTCATCTTTCTTTTTATTGCTTGAGATTTCCTCCCAAGATCAAAACCACTTTCAAAACTCATATCTTGAAAAGCCGCATTTTCAACAAGATCCAGCTTAAAACACAATGCCTCTCGAGCTTAAAACCAAAATCATAAATATTGCCTGGTAATTGGTTAAAACACAATCATTATTTTATTCCAGGATTTTAGGACCATTCATAAGTCCAATCCTAGTCAAACCATACTTCTTTCTATTTCTCAAAATCACATTCTTTTCGTATTCATTTCCATTTTTCTTTATTGATGTTACCTTGATTAATGGTAACCAGGCACACAAATAGTAGGTTCGATGACCGTCACGAGCTCAGTGACCCGAACAATTAGGTTCGATGACCTAGGCTCAGCCTACACCGTCTCAAGATCGGCAACCACGGTTGTATCTAACAATTGGTTTCATTAGAGCCTCATACTCCTATCACATTGTCGACACCAAACCCCGTGGTTCCTCAATACATTATTAGTTTTTTATTTTGAAAACTCTTTAAGTTTTCCTTTCAAAACCAATTTCATTTCATGCTCTTGGCTATAGGAATCTTTTCCCCTGCAACACCTGACCATCATCTGGGGTCCCAACTCAAATCATGAAAAACCATGCTTTAAAATCATAAATTGGGTCTCATACCCATATTTACTCAAAAATCATACATCCAATCACTTTTATTCATTATTAGGGCTTTAAACCCAAAATCATTTCCAAATACACTTATTTGGGTCCCACATTCCTCCATGCCATTTACATGGCGAAAACACCACTAACACATGCTCATTGTCCCTTTTAAAACCTTTTATTTCCATTTTATATTCACAGTTATATATGTTTGAGCTAGGGCAAAATCGACAGACCAAAAACTAGGTTCGGTACACTAGAAATCCTTGGTTCGGTACATCGAACATTTTCGATACATTGAAACTCCCTGTTTCGGTCGACCGAGTGATTTCGGCCTACCAAAACCCGCTATCCTGGTTTAATCTGATAGGAATTAATTACCAGTGACCAGGGCACCTCACCTGTTACAGTTGACGAAATTGTCGGAAGTGGGAGCCTTCATCGGACCTTTCAAACAAGTACCATAAAATACCAATAAATCATGGGGTATCGACCCTCGAGTCTACTTCAAAACCCCTAAAACCATTCATCAATCCATTCATTATGCAATCCACACGAAAATCACAAAGGGATGGAGCTCAAAAACGGCTACTATAGCCTACATTCCTAAAATCCATATAAATCCACCAAATTCCATCCTAACCGCATGATGTAGACACCCCATATGCTTGCAATGGAACGTTAAACCTTAAAATTAACCAAAATCAAATTTAAAATTCTAAACTTAACTCAAAACTTAATTCAAAACTCTAGAATCAATTCAAAACCCCAAAATTGATTCAAAACCTCAAAATTAATTCAAAACATTCAAATACCTAAAACATAATTCAAAACCCTAGAATTAATCTAAAACCCTAGAATTGACTCAAAACCCTAAAATTAATTCAAAACCCTAGAATTGACTCAAAACACTAGAATTGATTCAAAACGCTAAAATTAATTCAAAACATAATCCAAAACCCTAGAATTGATTCAAAACCCTAAAATTAATTTAAAACATAATTCAAAATTAATCCAAAACCCTAGAATTGATTCAAAACCCTAAAATTAATTCAAAACTTAATTCAAAATCCTAGAATTAATCCAAAACCGTAGAATTGATTCAAAACCCTAAAATTAATTCAAATCAAACCCTAAACCTTAAGTCAAACCGTAAATCGTAATCTCAAACCCTAACAACCTATAACAACTTCCCACTCCACCTTAACTACCTTAACCATTTCCCACTTCACCTTAACTACCTTAACTACTTCCCACTTCACCTTAACTACCTTAACCACATCCCACTCCACCTTAACTACCTTAACCACTTCCCACTCTAACTATAACAACCCATAACAACCTACCTAGCCATTGCAAGCCTATAAATACCCCCCTCCCCATTTGCAAGAGAAAAAAGGGAGGAAAAGGAGAGAGAAAAAGCTTGGAAAAATTGGGAGGAGAGCTACCAAGGTATTTTCTCTCAACCAAAGCAACTAGAGATGTCCAAGAGCAAGGAGGAAGCTTGGGGAGGAGAAAACTTTTAGTTTCAGGCCACCTCCAGCGAGCTCCGGCGATCATCTCCACTATCCACTCAGGTATGCCCTCCATTAACCTCAATTTTCATTAAGAATGATCCCCTAGGTCTTCCTCCATCTTCCCCAACCGATTCCAGCAGAGCTAGAGGGCTTCCCTGGCCGGAATCAGGATTTCAGAGGTCGCTAGACCTAGTTTCTGGCTACATAGGAGGGGGCATGAATCCAGTGAGTGATTCGTGCCCTAGAGCATTCAATCCTCTTAGGTTTAGCCTCCTCTTGCTTCTTCGACCCTCTATGCACCGTTTCGAGCCCCCATCAAGCCTCCAGAAGCTGCACGCCGTCGACGTAGTTCCATCACCGTCATTGGGGAAGACAATGAATAGTGAAACACGACAAGGCACTCCACTCTTCGCAATGCTGCTCCGATCCCTAGGAAATGACCTTTGGCGCTCCACCAACACTCCTGAGGCTCTAGCATTGCGAATCAAGCCTCGAGACACCTCTGCAGTCGTCGTCGTCGGAGCGCAATGGGAGTTTGGTTGGGGGGAGGCTCGCCCACCCATTCTAGCCTCTAGATGAGGGGAATCCTTCCTCTCCGATCACTCAAGCTTCTTGGAGCCCTGGGCCGCCACGCTACAGCCTCTAGAGTCGCCTTCTTCCTCAACGTCGTCACCGGAGCTGCCCCGACGGCGAGGGGGATGGGCTGTCTCTTCCGACCATCGGATGCCTCATCATAGCCGCTGGATGTGCTCCTCTCCTCCTCTTCTTGCTCCTAGTGAGCTCTGATCGGGATGCCCTCAAGGTGGTCGTCGACGACGGAGTTTCATCGTCGACGATTGTCGCTTCTTTTTTCTTAAAAAAAATAAAAAATAAAAAATAAAGTTTTCTTTTGAATAAATTTCTGATACTTTTCTTACAAATAGGTCCTTTTTTCTTACATTTAGGCCCCTACACAGAATTTTTAGTCATTTTAATAGTGTTTGCTTTGAAATACTGCAGTGTGACCCATGTACTTTCTTATTAATGTTTTCCAAGCTTAAAATTTGGTATAAACCCTCTATGTTTCTTTTCATACAATTAAGTCCAGTATTTTTGCATAAAAAACCCTACGCTTTACTAAAACTTTTCTGAATGCATAATCTTTTGGCATAATTGTAAATTAAACCCTGAGAATTCAAATATTTGCTCAAATGTGTCCAGAATTACATTTTAGACCTTGAACTTCACTGATTTCACACTACATGCATATTTTCTATGGAGAAATTGCACAGTAGTCCCTGAAACTTCCTATTTTCAAACATAAACTCTTTTTCGTGCACATTTAATCCTGAAGTTCTTCAGAATTGCATTAAACACATGTTTTACTGACAAAATTGCATATTGAACCCTAGGGATCTTGAATTTGACCAAAAATACACAGTTTTGCACATTTGACCCCTAATTTCTTCAAAATTACATAAAATGTGTTTTCCTATGTGTTTTTGATGATTTGGTGTCATGCCCCAAAATCTCCACAATAATTTAAACAAATTAAATTACGGGAAAACTAAAGCTAAACAGTAAAATATCTAACCACCAGGAACCTGTGTGTGTGGCTAGCAAACTCCAGACTATATGCACTACGCTAAACCAATCACATGCCTGCACCTGTGAACAAAACCACAAGGAAAACGCATGAGTGACCAAAGTCACCCAGTACGCACCCCACGAAAACTGTGGAAAACAAAACCATAATCAATTTTTCTTTTAAATTCCTTTCGCAAACTCTTTTCTCAAAACCTCAGAAAC
>JAMKQA010027571.1:0-24688 GCA_024699735.1 Posidonia australis
AAATTCAAAGTTTTTTTACCATTTCCATGGACTTCCGTAAATTTACCGCGTTTCCACCGACATTTCCACCGATGTCTGACACGTTTCCTATTTTTGTCGGACCGAAGTCCGACACGAAACCGACGTTTGATTTTATGCTTAATGATACCTTGTTTCATTTAGATGTGTTTATTATATTCATGGCCTTTCTCTCGGACTTAACAAACTCTCACCTAGGTGTGTCAAATGTATATTCTTGGGATATTCTTGGACTCAAAAGGGATATCACTATTTTAATCCAACCACCTGATGTTACATTATATCATTTAATGTTACCTTTGGTAAGTCCACACCATTTTTTAGCCATCTTCCCATCCTATATCTATGGTTCTAAATGTCGATTTCGTGTCAGACTTCGATAAGTTGAAAAGTAGACACGTGTCGGGGAAATATCGGTATGTCGGAATTGTGTCGGTGGAAACACGATAAAAGAAATTTACATTTGTTCAGAAACTTCCATTTCAATATCGTGTCAGAGTCATGTGGGTAAATTGAAAATAAGACACGTGTCGGAGAAATTTCGGTGACACGCGTAGATATTTAGTACCATGCCTATATCTCCTCTTATGTTTCCTTTTCCTACTCTCATTGATGATTTAATTTCTGATGCACAGATGGTACTCCTATGGCTTATTCACCCTTTACAGGTTTATTCTTGCCAAACATGACAAGCTCCTCCACTTTCATTGTCATTTGATTCCTCTTTCACACCAACAAGTCTAGCACCCTTTGATTTAGGTATTCCTATTGCACTTCGTTGAGGTAAACGATTGGTTACTACTCATCTTATTTTTTATTTTATTTGTTATGATCGTCTTCATCCGAATTTTTGCAAATTTGTTTCATCTATATCCTCTGTGTCTATATCCAAGAACTACAAAGAGGCCATTAACATTCCATAGTGGTAAGTTGTCATGGAGGAGGAAATGTAGGTGTTAAGATCACATGGTACATGGACTCTGCTTCCTCATCAAATAGATACTTTTATTGTTGGTTGTAAATGAGTTTACACAATCAAGTGTAAGCCAGATGGCTCAGTGGATCAATACAAAGCATGCCTGGTAGCATGTGGATTCACACAAACATTTAGTGTTGATTACGTTAAGACCTTCTCTTTTATGGTCCAGCTGAATTCCATTCGTATATTGTTCTTAATCTTTATAAATCAATCCTGACAAATGCATCAGCTTGATGTCAAAAATGCCTATCTCTATGATGATATTGCAGAGCATGTCCTAATGGAGCAACTTCAAGGGTTTATTATTTGAAGGGAGAATACTATTTGTCACCTTAGAAAGGCGATTTACGATCTTAAGCAGGGCCATAGAACATGATTTGAAAAGTACAGCAACATTGTCATGACAGTAGATTTTCAAAGATGTACAGTTGATTACTCTATATTTATCAGGAGACGCATCACCAGTAGTGTTGTTCTGATTGTATATGTTGATGATATAGTTTTGACCGGAAGCGATATAACAAGAATCATGGAGACAAAGGAATATTTGAGGAAACATTTTGTTATAAAGAATATAGATATACTTAGATACTTTCTTGGCATAGAATTCGCTTATGGTAAAGATAAGATGGTGCTATTGTAGGGGAAATATGTTCTTGACAAGACTTTTAGGCTGCAAACCTGAAAATTAACATTTCAATTGATCAAAACCCTTATTTTTGGAACAGTTCTTTTAAATTGTTTGAAAATATTGGACGATATAGGAGACTTGTTGGGAATTTGATTTACTTGACTGTCACTTGTCCATATGTTTCATAAGCATTTGGTCTCCTTAGTCAGTTCATACATGAACTACGAATGATACATCAGAAAGGGATACTAGATGTATTAACATACATTAAGGGTACACCACGACAAAGTCTCATTTACCAAAAGCATGGACATCTTAAAAGTAAAGCCTACTATGATTCTAGTTGTGTAGGAGATAAAGAAGATAGAAAATCTACATCAGATTATTATACCTACGTTGGGGGAAATCTAGTTACTTAGAAAAGTAAAAAACAGAATGTGGTATCTAAGTCTAGTGCAGAAGCTTAATACACATCCATAGTACAAACCACTTGTAAAATGATTTAGCTTTAATCTCTTAAAGTTAGGTGTATCAATGCAAACTACTATACCTATGCATTATGATAACTAAGTAGTCATATTCATTACTAATAATCTTGTTTTCCATGAAAGAACAAAACATATTGAAGTTGATTGTCACTATGTGAAAGACAATTATAAAAGAAATTATCTCAACTCTATATGTTTCTTCTTTTGAATAACTTGCAAATATCTTCACCAAAGGTCTAACCTTAGGTATTTTTGAGTTTATTTGCAACAAACTAGGCATGGCAAATATATATGCTGCAGTTTAAAGGAGAGTATTAAGTGAGATAATAGTTTATTAGTAGTTATATGGACTATTGGATATCTATATAACTATATTTCTATCAATACCTATATATATGTACTAGTATCTCTTAATTGAAGAATAGCACATTATTTTCCTCTGACAGATATTTTATCTTGCTATTGAATTGTATGCTTAATTATATCTTTTATTTGAATTTGTAATTAGATAACCTATATAAGTGAATCTACCTCCTATTGCTAAACAGTTTTGATTATGATTTGAAATTATTGATGTTTGATATTCTTGAGTAAAGATTGAAGTCTCTCTCATTTGAGAATCTTGTTGATTTCCTTGAAGATTGAATTATAGTTCATTTTTGTTATCTTAGATCAAATTGTAGTTTAATTCAATTATTTTTGTATTCTTTGCGTTGATCCTATATCAATTTGGTATCAGAACAAACCCGATCCCTCCTCCAAGATCATAATTGTCATCAATTTCTCTTTCGCATTCTCAACGCTACCACCACTACTGCAATCGCCTCTCTCTTGTCACAGTTGTTGTCACACACCACCACCACCACATACGCACCACTACAACACAATAATCGTACTCATAGCACCATCGTTACCTCCCCAATCCGCACTGTCGACCTCAACTTCGCCTCGTTATCGTAGCACATGCACTCCACTGCTAGTCATCATGCAACAACCCCACCTGTATTTCACCATCTTCCATCATATGCATCCAATCACACATATCATTGTCATCACTGCCTCCACACTATCTTCATCGTTGGGGTTCCGTCATCACTTTGCCACCATCACCTCAAGGTTACAAAAAAAAAAAGACAAAAGAAGTTCTTAATGGTATTAAGGGACAGTATCATATTCTTCACTTAATATTGATTTACATTGATTATTATGCAGTAAGATATTTGTATAAGCTCTTATTATTTCCACCACTCATATTAAAAAAAATTGTGCATATTTTTCTACATCTTCATAGTTGTCTTTGTTTTGCACACACTACTTAGAACATACACATGTCAATACTCAATTGCTTGTACTTTCTTTCTTTTATGTACTTGCATTCCATTTAGTTTAATTATTTTGTGCATAATTTGTTGATGTTTAAACATATTTGAATATTCTTCTAACTCTTTAAAATCACACTTACCCTTTTGCCACCATTCCTTTGAGTATCGACTTGTAGAATCAATGATAAAATCTTAGCAATAAACAATAAATTTTCTCTACTCTCGCAACATATCAAAATTTTGCAAGGTCACTATTATTATTAAAAAATAATAGTGATGCATAGAATTCAGATTGCAATATACCAATTCATACATTCTTAAAGAATAGAACTAAAGTTTGCAAAATTATCATCAATGAAGCTAGTTCTTTAAATATTGTGTCTAAAAATGTCATTGCAAAAATGAATTTGATATCAAAGTCCTATCCTCATCGATTCCACATTCCTTGGGTTGATAACATTACTCTTTTAATTTCTGAAAGATGCCTTATTCTTATCCAAATAGGTAACTACTTTGCACATGTTTGGTGTAATATTTTTTAAATGAATACCAATCACATTCTTTTAGATTTCTCATGACTTCAAGAAATGTAAACTTACCATAACATGTAAAATAACATATATATTTTAAAATCTCAAAACAAGTGCTTCAAATTGCTTCCAGCAAAACCAAAGTTAAATGTCTCTAAACCTTTCACAGTCAAACAATCAAATCCTTTACCTTCAACTACATACGAATTTCCTCAAGAACTTGATGTTAAGAAGTTAGATCCAATGCCTTAAATTTTCAAATAAGAATCTCCTCAAGAACATGAGACTAAAGAATTAATTCAATTGCCTAAAATTTTCAAAGCAAGATCTTCTCAAGAACGTGATACTAAGGATTTAGATCAATTGTCTCAAATTTTCAAAACAAAATCTCCACAAGAACAAAATGTATTTGTCTCTAAAGAGATTTCCTTAATTTCATAAAATCTGACCATAATACCTCTCTTATTTCACTTCCTAAGCATGACGATATTTCTTCTTTTACTAAATTTCCTGGGCTACCATTATCTATAAATTTAAATCTTGAGAATGGCACTAAGTTAAACAACAAGAGAATTGAAGAATTTAATTGTCACATACTTCAAATCGTTCAATCAACGACTTCATAGATATCGTCCCTAATATTTTAATACATAATTTCTTTGATCTAAATTCATGTCCACTTGAAAATGGTCCTACAAATTTCATCTTGTCACCTTTTTAATATTCTAAGGATCTACATGTTGACATTTGAATGAAATTTACATTAGATAACAAAAATTATATGGATGCAAACTTACAATATAGAAATAAAGGATTTTTTACATATCTTGTAATGTTATGTTTATTTTTTAAGTGGTATCCACATCATCTATTTCAAGGCCTTCATACTAGACTTACTAAGCTTTATCATGTTCTTGCTAACCTATCATTAGATTTATTTATATTATCTTTACCAGTTAATTTCTATGTAAATCTAGTTTCTAATGTGAATGATTATTACTTGACTAAGGTACATTTGAATTTCTCTTTGTCCACAACTTTCATGCCTTCATTATGCTGTGAGCTTCGAGAATCTATTGGAGCAATATCATAGACATAACTCATCGAAGTCAAGTTCTTCTCAATGAGAAAGAATAATGAGGATAGTATTGAGATAATCACTTAGATAGTATTTAGATAATTGGTTATTTTATCTTGTTATTTAGTTGTAAGATTACTTATATCTTTTGTATTTGATATTTTATTTTACTATTGATAGGGTTACTTATATCTTTTATTTGAATTTGTAATTAGATATCCCATATAAGGGAATCCACCTCCTATTGTCAAACAGCTTTGATTATTATTTGAAATTATTGATATTTGATGTTCTTGACTAGAGATTATAATCTCTCTCGTTTGGAAATCTAGTTGATTTCCTTGAAAATTGGATTATAGTCCATTTTCGTTATCATAAATTGGATTGTAGTTCGATTCCGTTATCTTTATGTTGTTTGTGTTGGTCCCACATCACCAAATATAGAATCTTATAAAAATGAAGCAACTATAAAGATAAGGAAACAACAGATCTGGCAGGCGTTCCTTCTGGGCCAGGAACTGCGCAGGTATTGTAAGACAAGTCTAAAAATGCCCAACTAATGTTTATTACGAAAAGGAAAGTTTGATAATAATTGGCAAGCCCAAGTCCACATGTCCTGAATTTCTATCTTACTTCCAAAAATTAGTTCATTGTCACAACAGCAGGTCTGCTTGTTCTTATTTCTGCCAGCTTACTGGAAAACGATAAAGTGATATATACACATCCAAGCACTTTCCCATTTTATCTGATATTTTGTTGTTTGAGAACACTAATAAACCAAATCAAGCATATAACAATCTACAAAAGAAAGAGTGAGGATTGCAGTGGCAAAAGGCAATGCATGTCAATTTGCACTTTTCTCAAAAGTTCCCACTAAAAAATTACTTTGTCCTTAAAACAAGACATTAACTAATATCTTGAATTACGCTCATGATGGTATGACAAACTGACATTCCACAATAGAATTTCATTGTTGTGTCAATACAAGGATGTTCTCAAAAAAGGGGCCTTAAGCCCATAATTTATGCCTCATTTGTTTGTCATTCTAAAATCTTCAGGCGACCATAAAACATGAAACTACTACAAATGGCAAAAAAATTTGCAAGCTAGAAGGTCAGTTGAAATATTGAAAATATTTTAATCCCAATGATTGTCTGACTTAAAGAACCCAAATATATAGTTTATTGACAGTTCATTTATATCCATCTAGGAAAGGGATTCCAACTCCATTTGAGCCACTAGCCACAAAAATTATGCTTTCCAGTCACTGATTAAATATTCCCTACTTGAAAAGCTTTCCAATTGACACTTATTAAACTCAAAAATACCAAGAGCTCAATAAAAAAAATACACCAAGCAGAGGCTTGAATTCCTTTAACATGTGTTTCACTTCCCTTTGGATATTTAAACAATGCTAGCCTGCTATAGGATGAGGCTCACCTATGTACAGTGAGGCTCTTTTTGGAGTGTGGTAATAGACACTAATTCTTAATAATGCTTTCAGTAGTGTAACTCAAACCATGCATGGTTGCTTTATAATCATCAAACAGAAACTGAGTGCATTACCCTACTACAGGAGTATTAAAATGTTCTAACTTGTAAATTAGTATTATTATGTGTATCAAAATTAGCATCAACAGCTAACTTGTTTTTAGCTGGAAAATTCCTAATCCAAGCTACTTAAGGAACATTCAGATAGTTTACTCTGTTTACCGTAAAAAAGGAAAATTTGAAAGTCAGCATGATTACTCTTCAGTGTTATCACATTTCTGTGGGATCATGATAGGTTGAAGAGTGAGATATTCTTACAAAAGGGTACACAAGCTGCATGTTTATTCGACAACTGCATTCTGGGTCAGAAGACCAAACAGAACGTAGCAGCATGCCTGCAACATGTGTTGCTTTAGATGACAAATAGTTCAATAAACTAAGAAACATACTACCAGGTGCTAAATCAAATATGAGGTGTGAATTTCATTAAGAAGACAGACAACTAATTAGCATGGATCCAATTGTCTAGAACATAATGGAGATATTTCTCCTGCCAAATAATAATTTTTATCGGCAACCATTTTAAGATCAGGAAAAATGGTCAGGAGAAAACACCTTCACAAATTGACCTTTGACAAGACAATATACAAACAATCTACCCAAGTTTCTTTCCTGATCAGATTCTTCCCTGGCCCATTAGCAAGAAACAAGTTATGTTTTCAAAAAGGAGATACGAAAATTAGTTCAATACCAAATATTGAAAGGCAAGGAAAATATTTGAATAACAGTATCTTTTTCTCCTCTCCAGACACGAAGTGAGAGAAAATCAGGAGAAGAAGGCCAGATAATCCGTGATAAACCAATCCCAGAATATGAAAATTAAGCACTCAAAATGTTAGCAATACAAAGGAAAACACCTTCACAACATATTTAAGATCAGGCTGATTAGCCATCAGTTTTACTCCAGCCATCTTCCATGATGAACCAAGTCAACGATCAAAGAATCCAAACCAGAGAAGAGAAAGCAAAACAAAAACAGAAAAGACCTTGGAAATTTTCGCATACCAAAACTTCAATTCTGATTAAACCAACCAAAAGCAGCACAAATCCCATCTCACAAATCATACCCATGACCACAGAATCCAACAGCAGACACAAAGATATGCACTTTGACAGCGTCAATCCATGACCAACTGTCCAACTCCACCATTCACAGAAAACAATGATGATAGACAGAAACCCAACAAATCCTTAGCAACCCAGAAAGGAAATTACCAGAAATCGCCGGCTTAAAGGTCTCCAAAGCTCTGGCAAGCGGCGAGCTACAAACACCTTATGACCCAGAAAGCAAAACTACCAGAGGAGGAGATGGGACTGGCAGACGTTTTTTATTTCTTGAAATCTGCAAATGCTTGTTTTTCAAGTGATTTCGGAGAGAACACATCAGAAGAGGTGCGGAAAGCTCAAAGCTATAGGACTAAATAAATGCGAAAGATTTGTCTTCTTCTTTTTTTATGGAGAAAAAGAAAGATTTGACTTCAACCAAGGGAACAGTTGAAAAACAAGAGTTTAGTACTTATTTATAAACGTGTGATCTGGAATGCGTAGTCCACCACTTTCGATTGTGGAGTCATGCTCTAGATTGTGTATATATATCTACATAGAGAGAGATGCTAACTCGCTTGCGCAAGCTAAAAGGTGACTAGTCAAAAGTTTCCTTCTTTTTTTTCTTTTTTTTTTAATAAAATTTTAGTCAAAAGCTTAATTATATATATTTTTCATTTTAATATCTTTATTCATAGAATCATTCATTCTAGTATCCTAAATTTATATTATTTTTCAATTTACAATGATTATGATAATGTCATTAAAAAAAATGATAATTATGTCGTCAATAATTTCTTTCTCTTCTTACTCTTGTTACTCTTCTTCACAATAAAATAAAATGAAAACAACAACCAAACCTATGACCACTCCAGCATCGAGTCATGGATAACCACAGCAACACCATCCAATAACTCGAATTCCTACCCCTACCATAGATCCTTAGTCAAACCTTAACTCTCAACTTGACACCATCCTATTAAATAACGACCTATAATCAACTTGCTCCTCTTCTTCCTCCAAATTTCAAATCTTCCTTGTGCATCTGTTAATTCAATGTAAACCAAAAATCACATATTAGACTAAAAAAACCATATCTAAGCAAAAACAAAAAGGAACCACGATCCAAATATAACAACTTTTTGTCTTACCTTGGCCAGAGGAGAGGTAATGGAATGCGGAGATTGTGACAACGAGACCTAAGAGCGGGAATGTAGCAATGATAGTGGGGAAAGAAGACCTAATAAACCCCTTATCGTGCCACCCTCTTGTCAACTACCAGATCTTAGCCGATTTCTACGAGATCCAAATGCTTTTCTGTTCTAACGAGAGCCCACCATCATGGTCATCCCCGAAGTCGTGCGTTGCCACCCCCAGCCCAAAAACTTCTTTGCTCTTAATTGTCTATACTAGGCCATCTCTACATTGCTTAGTAGAGGGCTTGGGATTTCTAGGATTTTGGTGGTGGTGGAGTGGTGAGCAGTAGAGGGAGAGGACGAGGGAGGGGAATTGAAGTTTGCTAAAAAGAAGAAGAAGAAGAAAAGACATGAGGATTGTGCTCTTATGACTTTAGGTCTACTATTTTCGATCTGTTCTCCAACAACGACTAACGTTGATAGTTGAAAAACATTTTAGTCTAAGTTTTTTATGTAAAGAAACGTTTTCTAAGGAAAGTACTAAATTGACTAACGATAATAGTTGAGGATATTAGAGTAAATGGTTTTATAGTTGAAGGTATTGAAGTAAAAAACAGATATAATTGAGGGTACCAATTAGAAATTTGCTCTCTCTTTTTTTGTAAATAGTAGATAAACTAAATAACAAGTAAATACATCAAACAAAATGAGATGGAATCAGTCAACTCCACCATGCCCAAACAAGTTGTTTACCCAAAACAAAGCCAGAGAAGTTACATACAACTAAACATATATCAAAACAATTTCGAGAGTAATTACGAATTATGATATCATTTCTGGTCATCCAAATGACCACTTAGATAGCAAGAAGCCAAGACGAGCACATTGCAAGCAGTGGAATCCAGATGGAACCTCTTGTATTGGACCAAACGGAAAAGTTGATCCAACCTACAAACAGTGATGTTTTCACTTAGGCAAGTGGAGATAAAATAAAGCCAGATAGTAATGATAAAGCAGTACTATAATGCTGCTCATCTGAGAGTCTGTTTGATAAAGCTTCAGCTTTTGAACCTAAATGTAGAAGCTAGCTTCTGTCTAAAAGTTGTCATAATCCAACTTCTAAAAATGTAAAGGAATTACTATTCTACAAGCTACATGTTTCTAAAAAGTTGTTAATTGGACCATTATAACTTTTCAAGAGAAGTTATATGCTCAAAAACTGTCTAAAAGTCTTACCAAACGAGCCCTGAGATTTACCTTGGTTAGTAGTTTGTCAAGCACCACCAACCATCCAAAGCCTAGTAAAAGTTATTGACCATTATTTTGGGAGAGAAAAGGGAAAAGGAAAGAAATACTCAAGATGCCACTGATTCTACTCCATTACATGAAATAGAGAACTAGGTTGTTGGATTTTGTTAGCTCCCCTTTGTATGTGAGTATTCATGGAAAATAAAAAAAAGTGACATCAATCAAAGAGCAAATACTTGTTCTAATGCCTGTAGTCACTTGACTAAGGTTCCGTTTGGTAACGATTATTAGGACCAGTTTATGAAAAAAAGGATTTATTCTTAAAAAGTTAAACCAAACGATTTTTTTTTACGTTAGATTATTTCATTAAGTCAGCTTTTTGTTTGTGCATAAAAATTGTCAAATAAGTTGATTATAAAAAACTATGAAAACTAACTTTTTCAAAAACGTTGTTTATAAGAATAATCTGTTTTTCCATAAACGTTACCAAACGCTACCGAAGTCATAAAATTGAGAGTTTGAATCCAACAAACATTACCTATGGACATTAGTTAACAAACAAACAAACAAAAAGTCTATTTTAAGCCATAGTTACGCAATTCCAGTAGAAGGATATAATAAAACTATTAGCTAAAATTATTTTGATATCTTTGTCACTATCAAGGAATTTTCTAACCTTTGGATGCCTGTACGTTGTCGTCTTGAAGCAACACATGGATTCACACTAATAAATCTAAATGGCACTCCTTTCAGCAGAAAAGGCCATTCCCATATGGTCAAAACCAAAACAAACAGGGAAACTAATCGACGTCAATGACATGGTTATCATTTTTAATTAGACTTCCACATTGGCGAAGATAGATCAGAGCGATGAGATCTCGACTTTTGGCTGCTAGGCGTGGAGTTGCGTCCAGATGTTTCAAAACCAAGGGATCATGCATGGAATTCTGTAATCCATTATTCTTGGCACCTGGATAATATCATGTTACTTTCAAAGTTGCAACAACAATAGATTAGTCACAACTACCAAATCTAATGAACCGACTTATTCATTGCCTTCAATAATCCAGCTACGCTGCCTGCTTCGAGGACAAATAATGGCTACGCCCGATTGGGTCAATACCAGAACAAGACGGGTTCAAGTTTTCCATTTGATGATCAATCTAGAAAGTCGGAGAAAGATTGATTTGGCGACTCATTGAATGTGGTTTAAGAATATATGTCGGATGCAAGCAGTAAGTTCATGAAAGTCCTTTTAAGTTTTCAGCGGTTCTTGGATTTCCATCTATTCAAGATCATTTTTAACCTTTCGTTAAATCTATTTAAGTTTCTCACAGACAGTAGTATTTGTTTTGGGATGTCAACATCTTGCTTTCTTTGTTGATGGCTTTATTCTTCTCAACAATTGAACATCACATATTTTTTTGACTTCTGGTCACCTACTGTGTGACAGGACATTATTTTTGTAATATTCAGGTAGACTTTTAACACTGCTTTATGGTGATTGTAATTTTTTTGGAATTAATAGAAAGAAATTCAACTACCGATTAACCCAAAAAAAAAAGTTTTCAGCGCAAATAGTGGCTTGCGTAGTAGATTTTTATTTTTTATTTTTGTAATCGATAAGCTATTATAAATATTTTCCTTGACTATGCAATCACTACCAAGAGTAAAACAGTAGCAATACAGATAATGTCATAACAAATGCCATGCAGAACCTTTTGTTTCCACCCAAAAATTGCTTAAGTTCACTGGCTAACAAAATATTTCAAGGACAAAATCTACTTGATTTCATTCGATTAACAGGACATTAATCATTACATAATATTATTCTCTGTGGAAGCAAGAGTAGATAGATTATTGTCCAACACCGGCCTGGAATTGTTTGGAGCTGGTGGTGCTTGCTCCAATTCTCTATTCTATTGGAAAGCTGATACTGAGTGAAAGAGTTCATCTTTTTCAAATCCTGTATTCAGACATTCTATCCAACATTGTATCAAAGAGATAATATCATTTATAATCATATTGGGATTTCTACTATTTTCCCTGAAGATTCTATTATTACGTTCCTTCCATATGGTCCACAGAAAAATTTGAATAAAAGTAAAGGAGCCTTTCAGAGAAATTTCAAATTTCAGAGCAAGTGGCAGAGTGAATAAATCTGCAATTGAGAATATTGCGGGATACATAGATCCAAGAGTAAATGCATTCCAGACTGAGCAAGCAAAAGAACAATGTATGAATAAATGATTAATAGTTTCCCTATTCCTATTGCAAAATATACATAAGTCAGATCCAATACATCCTCTTTTGCAAAGATTGTCTTTGGTCAATATTTTATTACAAAGAATCAGCCAAGAGAAAAGTTTAACTTTATTAGTGACCCAATAATTCCAAATTGCCTCAGAAAATTGAAATCTGAGTCCTCCATCATTTAATACTTTATAGCAAGATTTCACAATGAAATTTTCCTTGGTTGGGTTCCAAATCATTGTATCATCTTCAGGAGTTAAATGAATATTGTTTAAAATTTCCATTAAACACTCAGCCTGATCTTGAATAGATGCAAAGTTGGGATGTGTCATGGAGCTGGTGAATAATCTGTCAAAGTCTGCTCCAAAAACCTCTAATAGTTTTTTAATTGAAGCTTGCTTATATTTTGCCAATTTGTATAAATCAGGTAAGGCCTCTCTAAATTTTTCTGCATTCCACCATCTATTTTCCTAGAAAATTGTACTATTTCCATTTTTCACTTGAAATGAGGTAAAACAATTGATAATGTCATAATAGCCTTTGATTTCTTGCCACAAAGGGGAAGATCTACCAGTTGAAATATTTAAAAAAGCACCAGGTCCTGCTCTAGATAAGTATCTAGCTTTTATTACTTCTTTCCATTTTAAGGAGTAGGAGCTAGATAATAACTGCCAGGTAAAGGAGCTAGATAAGTCTTCCCCCTAAGGATAAGTGTTTTCTCTTCCAAAGAGATAATTTTTTTGAAATTTTCTCAATAATCATTGGGGACCAGTCATTGAAATTAGCTTTCCTGAAATGTAAAGGTAATCCTAGGTATTTGATAGGTAAGACCTCAGTAGTGCACCTAAGGATGTGGGAGGACCTAGTTATGAGACTATCTAACACTCCAATATCAGTGAGAGAAGACTTATGAAAGTTAATTTTCAATCCAGAACAGGACTGAAAACAACACAATATTCTCTTAATGTTTATTATATTTTCCTCTTTTGCAGATAAAAAGAGAATGGTATCATCTACGTATTGGATATTTAATATATTAGGTCCTCCATTTGGGAATTATTTTCCAGAAATGATTTCATTATCTATTGCAAGGGCTAACATCCTATTCAATATATGTGTGGTTACAATAAAAAGAAGAGGGAACAGGGGGTCTTATTGTCTTAGCCCATTGGAGGCTTTGAAATATCCCTTAAGGGAGCCATTCACCCGGACAAAAAACCTAGCTTGAATTATGCACATTTTTATATGTGTGGCTTGCGTAGTAGTTGGAAAGGTGGAACCATGCCGAGTCAATGTCAAGTGTCTGCAATATTAAGGTAATGTTTAGTAATGATTTTTTGTATAATTTATTAAAAAAATATATAGAAAAAAATTAAACTAAATGCATAAAAAAAACATTAATTTATTTAAAAACGATAGTTTTTTTGTTATGTGTAAAACACATCAAAAACGTTGAAAAAAAACCTATAGGAGGTAACTTTTTTGAAATTTTTCCTCTGTTTCTTATGTTGTTCTCTTTGAAAACATAATATTACACAGGACCTCTTCTTCTTCTTCCCAGCCAATCTTCTTCTTCCTCATCTCCTTCGACACCGACGATCGTGGTAGAACCCTCGGACCCCTGTCCACTCCACGAAATCTCTAGGAAAGGTCAAGAGGAGTGAATGGGCTAAAAAGGAGGAGAGACAGGGCAGATGAGGAGAGATAGAGGCAGAGGAGGAGGAGAAGAGACGGGAGTGGAGGAGGAGAGATGGGAGTGGAGGAGGAGGAGGAAGAGGAAGAGGAGAGGTAGGGGCGACCTCGTCCCCTGCCTCTACCGCCAAAAATTGGAGTTTGATGCCCTCGAGCAGCTACAGTTAGTGTAAGATCCCTGGTTTTTCTAAATTTGAAATGTAACACCTTAAATTTTTTTTATGAACTTTATATATTTATGTGCATACATTAGGGTTCGTGTCATAATTTACCCCCTACACAACCCTAAAATCCATTAATTTCTCTCCCTTGCAACGCCTCCTTCCCTCCTCATCTTCTCTCCCCATCTGAGTTCCCCTTACTCCCTTTCTTTCTCGTCTTGGGTTGAAGCAGCACTTGAGGAAGAGAGAAGAAGCAACACTTGATCTATTACAGTCGAATTCCACCAAATCAAGACTGCTTGTATGTTATCTTTGGATTTTTTGTCAATATTTAATAAAGTAGACAAGATATTATCGTATACATTTTTTTTCTATATGCATAACATTAATATTATGTCTCACCAATAAGGACTTCTAATAACGGAAACGAAAGAAAATGTTGATTTTTTTTCCAAGATTAAGGTAAATTGTTTTCTTCCTCAATTTCATCATGTTTTCTCTTACAACTACCTCCCTCAACACTAGTTATTGGTTTTTCGAAAGTTATATTTTGAAGTCCCTCAAATTGTTCAAATATATCATGTCCAGACAACATCTTTGGCTTTGCTCTCCATTCTTGTGTGTTATCAAAATATTCC
This sequence comes from Posidonia australis, assembly GCA_024699735.1. NCBI lineage: Eukaryota > Viridiplantae > Streptophyta > Magnoliopsida > Alismatales > Posidoniaceae > Posidonia > Posidonia australis. The sequence goes on from JAMKQA010027571.1 coordinate 14,770, forward strand.
TGTCACAACGATAATAATGAGTTAGCTTTAAAAATTGACAATGAAACATATAACTTTCTTTCCTCGATTGCTTCAAACGATGGCATAATGTATCCTTACTACAACAATGACATGTCAACTTTCCTTTAATATTCCAATCAGACAAATTCGCATATGCAGGAAAGTCATTTATTATCGATAGAATTGCTGCATGCATCTTAAAATTAGATTTTTGTAGATGCCTCGTAAGTTTTAACATCATCTTGCCACAATATCAACTCATCAATCAATGGTTCCAAGTAAACATCAATGTCATTGCCTGGTGTTATAGGGTTAGGAATCAACAAAGATATTATAAAATGTGGTTGTTTCATGTGCAACCATGATGGAAGATTATATGGCATAAGACACAAGTCATGTACTATGTATGAGAAATGCTCATGGTACCAAATGGATTGAAGCCATCACTTGCTAAACCAATTCTGACATTACGTGGATATGAGGTAAACTTTGGATGTGCACTATCTAGAGGTTTCTATGTTTCGCTATCAGCAAGATGACGTAAGATACATCTTTTACTTAATTATCATGATATCATGTCGTTAAGGATGCTACTTTCGATGACATAAATAACCTTTACAAGCATGGTATGAGAGGAAAATGTTGCAAAACTTTTGCTGACACCTTCTTCGACTTTTCTGTATTGGACTGACCTTCTACAACTATATTCGTCTCCCGCAGTTGCCATCGACAAGTATAACATCTATCACATTTTTATTTATTTGCATTGTCCTAGTAATATAACATACAATCTTTAGGACATGCATCAATCTTCTTGTAATCAAGTCCCAATGCAGCAATGATCTTCTTAGCCTCATAGAAGGACTTAGGAAAGCTTTTCTCACCTCCTAGGATTGCCTTTTTTTAAAGACGTAATGAGCATACCGAAGGACTTATTACTCCATCCAGACAAGCATTTTATGTGATAAAGTTCAATGAGAAACAGTAACCTTGATGGTGAACCAAGTCCTGAGTGCAATGGTTTCTCTGCATCCTCAATTAATTTGAAAAACTTATCTACATCTTCACTCATGGGTCCCACAATGGATATATCATACTCCCTGTCGTCTATGTCATTGCCTATGGATCCCAATCCAAAAGCATCATACAACATCTCATGCATGCCATCATTAGCCCTTTCGATACAAGTATTAGTTCTTGATGATGAAACAGAAGATATCTAACCATGTCATGTCCAAATATGATATCCAGGCATAATTCCATTTATTATCAAATGCTCATACTCTAGTGAGGATGCTTCTATTGTCGCACTTAATGCATGGACATGGTATATAACCAGAGCTGAGTCTTTTATTATTAACTAATGCAAATTTTAAGAATTTTTCAACCCCAAAAATATATGCTTTGACAAATCAATTGTCAATGTCCATTCACGACTTATTCAGAGTAGAAGCCATCTATCAATACAATTTAGAAAGTCAAATAACTCGAATACAATGAGAAGCACATTGGAAACAAAGCAGTATTAATTGCTAGACTTGATGAACATTCATTTTTAACTTATAAAATTTTAACCATGATACAAATTTGTAAATAATCATGTGGCATATTTTGGATATCAATCTGTAGAGTTCTCTCTAATACTTTGTGGTCTATTTTCCTTATATTAATCCCAATTAAAAGAAAATACATTTTTTGCATTATTTAGATTATGTCCAGACTTAACTAATAAGTAATAATCCTTGATGCCCAATTGCCACAGCCAGGTAATGGAACTATAGAGAATGTAATTGACATTTTTCACTATGATTACCATGAAAATTAAAACAACCTAAAAAACAAATTTACAACTCTCTTTTTCTTTCTGGACCGTGTACTTGAAGCTTAGGTATCAAACTGCAACTAAGTACAAGAAAAATTCAAACCAATTTGTTTCTACTTATATCAAAATTCAATTCAAACAGTCCATTTTTTAAATCAAAAAAGGTGTGCTGCTAATTGAAATCAAATGGCATGTCAAAGATGAACTATAGTCAAACAATGGTTCCAAAAAATTGAAATTACAAATCAAGCAAAAAAATTACCAAATAGGAGAGCCAAAAAATTGCCCCAATTAAATCAAGTGAAAAAATACCAAACAGGAGAGAAAATATTCACACAGGAGAGAAAATATATAAATAGGATAGAGAGTTCTGTAATCGATGTACAGATGGATAAATTCACATAGGAGAGAAAATATATATTCAATGATTAAGAAGTCTTTTTGTTTCATTGTTTGGTTCGTTGTTAAATATTGTAAAAATATATATATTTACCTGAAAGTGGAGGAAGACCACAAAATTGTCGAGGCTTCAAGGAGGAGGACGAGGATGACCATGAAGTGCTCGACCGGAGGAGGAGGAGGACACCAACTATGTCTCAGCTGAGCCAAACACTAGGGATCCTGGAGGACAAGGAGGAGGAGAAGGGCTCTGTCGGAGACTACGGAGGATCGGGTCACGTCAACACAGACGAAGGAATGAAGGTGGAGGCGATTTTGTCGGAGGATGGGTCGACCAGGGTCACTTTGGAAGAAGAGGAAGAGGCTTACTATGGAAGAATGAAAAAACCTACGGATTTTTATAGTCATGCGGTTTTTACTTACCAAGGGAAATACTGTCAGTATTATTTAATTATTGATGGAAATTCCATCAGTAGTAGATTTCTTCTTTTACCTATGGAATTTTCGTCGGTAAATGACTATATTTATTTATTTATCAATGAAAATAAATCCATCGGTAATAGACAATTTTATTGTAGTGCATGGGTGTTGGGAGATCAGCTAGAGTGGTTGTTGGTGGTTATTGCCCTCCTCGTCTCCTCCTCTGTTTTGGGGCGTGGGCTGTGTCGACGTAGTGTGGTGATCGGCCAACACCCTCACGAGGTTGAAATCATCAGGTTCTCATAGTTGTTCTTCCCAGGTGAGTGGATTTTGTTTCTTGGTTATGTATTTTTATGGGAGTTCGTCTGGTAGTACTCTCCCATGTAGGATACGACTGTCCTATGATACTCTAGTTGCTTATACCTTGCTTTAAATCTCTTAGATGATATAGTTCGATTTAGAATAAATTTTGATTTTTCTTATTTATGTATTTGTGACTATGTCGGTTGGGGGAATCACGTTCCGATGCCATCGGGGTCACATGGAGACCAGTAGGGCCAAGGCGAATTCGATGAATCCGAGGATGAGGAAAACGACTCGACAACATCGATAAGAGACAAAATAAAATAAAATAAAGATAAGACATGGAGTCACCACCTAGTCTATTAAAAATGGGGAGACGAGGAAAACCGTATTGAAAATCAAAGCTCAAAACTAAATGCAAGATGAAAGTGACTCATGCCAAATGATATGACACATGGGTCATTGAGAGCCAAAGAAAGGGTAAAAACTCCTATTACGTACGGGGAAGGTATTAGGCACCCCCACACGCCCGACAAGTTGGTCTTTCTCAGATTTATTGCTCACATGCATGGTTATGTGGGCACTTGAATACCGAATGATATGTGTCTAATGGATGATAATGCACGAAAATTGAAACAAGGTGATAGCATCACGTTAAAACAAAAGTGTAATCAAACTGGAAGCGTAAAACGATGCAAGGGATGAAAGCATGGTGGGGATAGAAGCTAAGCCGTGCCAGGGTTGATCCCTGGAGCAACTGTGCATCGTGCACGCGCCATATGTACGTGCACCGAGAACGTGCCCCATGACACATCCAAGCAACCAGCTATCACGGTCAGCCCCCGACACACCTCAGGATTCTAACATGGTTACTAGAAGGAGGGAGACAACATGGATGAAAAAAGACAAAGGAGGTGCAAAAGGGTGAAGCAAAAATTACTTATGGAGAATCTTAAAGCGAAAACACAAAGCATGGACAAAGGAAGAAACCAATGAAGAAAACATACAATGAGTTAAACATGCAGGAAAAAATTTAAATAAAGGGGGCCCGTGGTTGAGACTTGGTCAGGTCTGGCCTCACATGTTTCTTGATGAGTACACGCATGTAGAACACGCTATTGGGACGTGCACCTAGAACAGAGGCCAGACCTTCTTCCTTCATCGCCTCTCCCCAAATAATGCATGCATTACCAAGGCAAAATGGACACTTAGAGATCTAAGGGGATGACATGGCGTGATGGATATGCTGGGAAAAACACTGGGAAAACATTGGAGTCTTCCCCCCATCCCTGTCTCCAGCGTTAATGTCAGCCATGCTTTGACGGACCTCCACGAGGGAATCCCAGCTTGGGCCTTGACTCAGCCACGACGAAAGTGAAGGGAGAAGAAAGGTGCCATTGGGACGTCTGGGCTGTGTGCTCAGTGACCGAGATGGCCTCATGCTGGCGTTCGACGATCGTTGATGGTGGGAGAAACAGGATGCAACAAAATAATGGAGAAAAACCACGAGAAACGGTACAGGAAAGTCAAATTAACACTCCTAAATCATCCTTTAGTAGAACATGGAAAAAATGTTACCTGTTGGTGGCTGGTTGTCTTCCTTCGTGCTAGCGGTTGGAACTCCAGCGAGCGAGATGGGGGCGACTGTTCGGTGGGTAAGGACTGGTTCAGAGGGTCGGGTGTGATCGAAGGTTGGCTGGGAAGTTTCTCTGATGCCAAGGAAGGAGGATCTTAGGTGGTTCAGATGTTGGGTTCTCAGATACACTGATTCTCCGGTGACTCTCCATCATGCAAGGTTTGGATTCTCTGGCTCTCTTGCTTGTGAATGAAGGTCATCCTCCTCACAGAGAAAGGCTGGGGGTTTTGGTGGTCATCGCTGGTATGGTAGGTGGGCTGGTGGCATGTTGGCAGGAGGTTGCAGGTGGCTCGTCGACGTCGTTGCAGAGGTTGAGTGACGGTAGGAGCGACGTAGGACGTGGTGATTGGTGACAAGGCGTGGGAAGGCTGGGGGATGTCAGGTATGCCAGGGGACAAGTCGACATTCCGTGTGCGATGCAGCTCATACAAGATACAAGGTCGTACGACAAAAGTGACTGGTTAGGCGAAGCCTGGCTGGCTGCCCTGGCCCTGATGCGCACTTGAGCCGCACTATCGGGCCATGCACCCTGTTTGGACTAGAGCACACAAACTAGACTTTGGAGTTGGGCTTAGTGAATGGGGTTTAGTTTAGAGTAATTTAGAGGTTTTAGGTTGGTTTGGGCTTATAGGCTAGATTTGAGAATTGGGATAGGATCGGGTTCGTCGTCCAACTGCAGTCCTTATCGGATTCACTTGTTAATATTGGTCAGAAACCGGAGTGTCTACCGTATCCATATAGAAATACACACTGAAACGGCAATGGATGTGTGCCTTGTCTTCTCCTTGCCTATTTTTTCATCATGGATATTTTTAGTTCTTTTTTTTTGTGTTGAACCTTTACCTGAATGTCACTTGGGAGGAAAACATCAATTTTGGGTGAAGCTTGATAAAGAAATAAGCACATTACTACCAAATCACGTGAACAAATGATCACTTGTCATGCTGTATATTGATTTAGACAAGTGATATTTTTATTTCCATCTAGTTGGGAAGTCCAGAATTTTCAGAAAAGGGATGCTAGATGAGAAAAAAACTTCATTTCATCGAGCTATAGTATTTTAGAACAAGTTGTTGAATTTTTCCAAGTATTGATTCTAAATCTAGTGGACAAGTAGATTTTTTTTTTTGACACAAGCATTGGAAGTTTTTGGTTTCTTTTTTTTTCCTTTCTTGTTGTAGATATAATGCCAAACTTTCTAGATTTTCTTGAATAAATGTATGACCCAATGTGTATCTAAATCTGGAATTCAATATTCTATTCAAGCATGTATGGAAAAATGGGGACAAAATTTGTTTTCAAGTAGAAGTCCTATACTCAAACATATGATAATTGTTTTTTCATACTTATGGTTTAAGTCCATGTTTGGATGTGGGAATAAAAGCAGTATAAAGTCAGAATTGGAATAGTAATTCCATTTGATAAGTCAAAAAGTAGAATAAATGCGGAATAGTAATTCCTATTCTGATTTACTTGTTCCAGAATAACTATTCCGTAGGAAATATGGAATAAAGTTATTCCACTAAGTAATTCTCATACATGTATGTATATGGTATGTTTATTTTTTGTTTAAAAATTAATACATATATAATATAATGTATACATATTTTAAACTAGATATATATCTTAATAATCAAGTTGATTATTATTAATTTACATGTTTTCCACTTCTTTCAACACTAATTCTGATATTTATTCCACTTTTTATCCAAACTAGAATATCTCCCTATACACACTTTTTCACCTTTAAAAGAAAATCACTTTCAAACTAAATAACAATACCATCAAAATACTAATACCACTTTCCACTTATTTCTAATTTTCTTATTTTACATCCAAAGAGAGGCTAAAGGTTTCAAGATTTCGACGAGTACCCTTGTATTACTCGAGTTTCATTTTAGCATCTCAGGAACGAGTTTGCATTAGATTAGACTGGCATAAATGCCAGAGGGTCCACTGCAGGGGACCAGGAGTCTAGACCTTCAATTTCATTTTAGTAATAATAACTATGGCATGAAACTAAAATACCCAACATACACACCTTTCGAGTTTTTAGGAAAATACTATATGAAGAGTTATCAACACAGAGTTTACGCTAAACACGAAGTTGAGATTTGTCATTGTCATTGATAAGAATCTATTTTTAAAGATACTAGTTGTTTTAAAGAGTTTTCGTAGAATTCCATTTTTACATACATAAATAAAGACATAGATTCCTTTTCTTAAACTTATTCAAAGAGTTTTACAAGAACTAAATTTTTCTTAAGAAAAGCGTTCTTTGATCTAGATGGATTTTAAGATTTATGAGGTTAACATATTGATTCCCCCGTAATTGCGAATCAGATGTTTTATCAGTATTGTTTTTTTTCATGGCAAAGACTTTCAGTGCATAACAACTTTATTTAGATTTTGATTGTAGGATTATACGCACCTACTCATTGAGTCTTTTGACTCATTAAATTTCTTGTGTTGGTTTTCAGTTTAGCAGCATTAATGGGAGTTCCAGGAATTTATTCTGAGGTCAAGTCATCTTAGTGTTTAGAAAATTTGAAGCATATGTGTTTTGTTTGTTGTGAGATGAGACTCAAAGGATATAGTAATTATGAGACTTGTTCTTAGATTATTAGTATTTAAATTTCTAGTAAATTTTGTGTTACTGACAAGTTAGGGGATTATTGGATTTTGTCAATGAAATAAATGGTTATCGATCAATATACATTATTTTTGTTAGTGACAGGAGATATGAGAATAAAAGAAAATTCTTGCCCCTTTTAAGGGACGGGGTTTACATGAAATTATAAATATAGAAATATTCAATTTAAAATTTGTAAGATCCATACATTTGAAATTTATGGATATATCAAGATTAGATTTAGATTTGAATCAAGAATATTTAAATTGGAAGATCCTTGATTTTTTTTGAATTTGAAATTATAGATATAGTAAGATTTGATTTAGATTTGGATCAAGAATATTTAAATTAAAGCAAGTGACTTTAAATCTTGAATTAGATTTGTTACCTTATTATTTATGGAAATTCGGATTTAATTTTATCTAAAATAGGAAAATAAATTATGTTTATGATTTAGAAGATTATTAATAAAAATATCTCTCCCCTCTATATATATGATTTAAGAGCCTTTAATTTTTTTTAATAAAAGTCCTAGATATTGAAGAGAAAGAACGAGAAAGAAAGATAAAGAAAAAAAAAGAGATGAAGGTTGATATCAATGAAAGTTTAACCATAAGGTAAATCTTATCCTGTATGCGCTATAGGTATTATTTCGATAATAATTTTTTCTATGTAATACAGAATTTTATGATTTTAGATGCGTTGAAAAGATAACGTGATATTCTACAACTTTGTCTCTAATAGACGTCTCCAGAAAACAGATTATTGAGGTTGAAAATATAGATTTTTTAGACTAATATTTAATGGACAATATACATGATTGAGTTTATGAAGAGATTATGAATGATTAAAGTAAGTATTATTCATGACTTTTATGTTCATGTCCAATTCTTTTCATTCAGATTTGAAAAAAAATTTATCAAATTCCTTTTGGATGCTTTTGTTAGTGATATTTATGTTTTATCATTTACTTATCAAGCGATTGATATTAGAATATTAACCACGTCACATTTAAAGTCTAAGAAAGGATTTCTTAGGGAAGTGCTACTTAGGAAAGGACTACCTGATGTCAAGGTGGAATTATCAAATAAGAAAGGGCTACCTGATGTCAAGGTAGAGCCGTCTCATGTAGAGGTTGCCTGAGTTGTTATGGTCGAAGATTAAGGATACAAAAACGTGAGGACATATTATAATCAAAATTTCAATTTGAACATCGTTTATACGAACTTATTAAATCAAGTCATATTACTTCATTGATTATCCTTTTTATGGTTATGAATCTAAATGTTCAATGGATAATGCTTGCTGGACTTTTGAACTCATTCTTTGTTTTTTTTTCACATTAAGAGATTAACAAACTTGGAAAGATCTAAAGGATTAGATTTATTAGAATTATTCAATTGTAAATTTGGAAGTCTATAAATTCATGTGTATTTGATGTAATATATATTCTTTTATAGATAAATTTGATGAATAAGATTAGATCAGAGTGTGCAACAAGTGATTGTGTTGATTTAGACAAGGAAATAGCTAATGAGCCAGGATCCAAATATGCCTGCGGGACTTAGTCATTATAGTTAGGGCTAGAGGAGGCGAGCAAGTAGCACTACCAGGCACTTCTGTTCTTGGCGAAGAGGTAGACCCAAAGGAGGTTGACAGAGAAGGAATTTGAGCTAGAGCAGACCAGGAGGAGGAATGTGCAGTTGGAGGGAAAGTTGAAGCAAGCGATTATTGAGAACTAAGTTTGGTTCGATGTGGCAAGGAACAACGAGACGGTGGTCTCCAACCTCCAATCAAGCCTTGAGTAAGCCTAGCTGCTCCAGCAGAACGTCACCAACAACACCAGTGCTAGAGAAGGCTTCGGGGACAGCAACAAGAACAATGAGGAGAGTTGTTGCTTTGACGACAAGCATAAGTCAAGGATGGGAAAAGGAGGGGCGTAACCTCCGATGGCATAGTGTCCATGGATGGTACAATGGCCATGGCAAAGGAGAAGAAGAAGAAGAAGAAGAAGAAGAAGAAGAAGGCGATGCGGGGAACATCAGAAGGAGGAGAAGGTGATGCCGATGAAGTGGAGGTGATGCCAATGAGGAGGAGAAGGAGAGGAGGAGATGGTAGCAGTAGATAGAAGAGAAGAAGGAAAGGATATTAAGAGAGATAGGGATTTTTAATGTGAAAGGTAATTTGATCATTTTAGACAAAAAATAAACACTTATTTTTTTAATGTAATCAAATATGATTCTTCATTTATCATGTAAACTGTCTGTAGACACTCCGATTTTGAGGTAACCCAGAGATGAGTATCCTATGTTGCTTTGGATGTGATCAACCATTAAACCAAGCCCCAAACCCATTAGCAAGCCAGAGCCCAAAGAAATCTGTGAGCTGGGCTGGCGCACCATGGTGGCGCACATCACTGGCGCAGCTAACTGGCGCCCAGCCACTTCGCAGGCTGCGGCTGCAGACCTTCCATCTTCCAAGGCTGTTACCTAGCAAACGAATGTGCCAAGGAATATTCGAGGCTTTTTGTTTGCAAGGCCCTTCATTTCTCATGAGTTACCCTTTATTAGATCCCTATAAAAGGGCCTCCATAGCAGCCATTCCAAGACACCTTTTTTTGGGGAGAAAACTCTGGTGCTGAAATCTGAGAAACAGATCTGCACTAAAGCAAGTTTTTGCATGAGTTCCTCCTTCCACCCAACAACCA
>JAMKQA010027572.1:0-16535 GCA_024699735.1 Posidonia australis
GATTTTGAAAAGGCATTTGATAATGTCAATTGGGACTTTCTCTTAGAAACACTCAAAGGATTGGGTTGTGGTGAAAAATGGCTTACATGGGTCAGAATCTGTATCTCCTGCGCTAAATTCTCTATCTTAGTCAATGGTTCCCCAAGGGGATACTTTCAGGCTTCCAATGGGCTCAGACAAGGTGACCCCTTATCTCCATTCTTGTTTATTGTGGTCACTCATATGCTAAATCGGATGCTTTCACTTGCAACTGATAACAATTTAGTAACAGGTATTCAGCTACCTAATGGTGGCCCTAATATATTGAATATCCAATATGCTGATGACACGATCCTTTTTTTGTCTGCTAGGGAAGAGGATTTAGTGAATGTCAAGAGAATTCTCTGCTACTTTCAATCCTATTCTGGACTCAAAATAAACTTTAATAAATCGTCAATCACTGGCTTGGGTGTTTCGGCAGAGTTCACTAAAAGGGCTTCTCAAATTCTGGGATGCAGTATAGACCAATTACCCATAAAGTACCTAGGCTTGCCATTACATTACAAGAAATCTAACTATCAGGATTGGTCCCCAATAATTGAGAAAATCACCAAAAAATTATCCAATTGGAAAGCAAAATTCCTTTCTCTGGGGGGACGGCTTACTTTGGTTAATTCTGTCTTATCTGCCATTTCCACCTATTACCTTTCGGTTCTACATCTTCCCACTAGTGTTGTCAAAGCAATAGATAAGCTAAAATGCCGATTCCTATGGAATGCTGCTCCTCCAATAATGTTCGTCATTTGGTGAAATGGAAAGCTATTTGTAGATCTAAGGAGCAACAAGATTGGGGCATCATTAATTTGGCCCACTTTAACTTGGCTTTGAAATGTAAGTTGCTTTGGCAATTATTCTCCAATACCTATTCACTGAAATGGAAAGATGTAGTAATTGCTAAATGCTGTGCTAGGAATGGCTTTGGGGCCATATTAAATTTATCTAATAGGAGAGCATCACCATTGTTGGAACTTAAAAAATGCTTCGATATTATTAATGGATTCTCTATTTTCCAGGTTCAAAATGGCAGAAATACTATATTTTGGGAAAACAAATGGTGGAATGGTGAAATATTAAGAAATTGTTTGCTAGATCTATACCACTTAGCTAGATTTAAAAAAGCCTATGTATTTAAAATTTTAGAAACAAATGCTGCTGATCCTAACTCTTTATTCACTGATACTTTATCATTGGAGAATTCCGATTCAATAAATGCTCAGATAAATACTTGGTCCTCCATACTTAACAGTGTTTGTATTACAAATGCACAAGATATTATGATTTGACAACCCACCAACAAAACTTTCACTGTCAAATCATGCTACGATTTGTTGAATGATGGTGGACTCCGCTTTAAATACTTGCATGAAATTTGGGATTGTTGGGTGCCACTGAAAACTAAACTCTTTACCTGGTTAGTGCTATGCAATAGAATCCTTACAAAAGAAAATCTAATGAAGAAGGGATGGCAGGGAAATGATTCTTGCATTTTTTGCTGCTCTACTTTTGAATCAGTAAAGCATTTGTTTTTTTCATGCCCATTTGTGCAGTCCATTTGGCATTCATTCTCTAGTGGATGTATATATATCCTGCTTTTACTCCTGTTGAGGACCTATTAGCCATCCCACCTGTACTCAAATTTGATGCCACCTTATCTGGTGCTCACAGTTTTGTTCAAGTTGTTCTATGGACTGTTTGGCAAGAGAGAAACAATAGAATATTTCGAGGTTTACACAGGACTCCTTTTATGATTACCAATGATATTTCTGCATTATTTCATTGTTGGATAGACTCTTTGGCTACAAGTTTTGAAAAGTGTGAGAATTTAATGGCAATATCTGCATTCCAACAGAGCAGAGAGGTAGAGCAGACTTTGGCTCCTCATTGTGAGATGGATTTCGGCACTCCAGCTATTCCGGGCCATGATTAACCTTTGGTTAATTGATTTTGCATCTCACTAGCTGTGTTCTGTGTTCTTTTCAGTATGCTTTACTAACTTCAAAACTCAGATCCTTGTTATATTTTGTTGATTGTCACCTGCTGTGTGACGGGGTACCATTTTTGTAATATTTTGTTGACGCAATACTTTGGTTGAAATTTTCTTACAATAATAAAAATTAACTACCGTTTATAAAAAAAAAACACTTTAAACATTTCTTGCTCAAGATATTTATTACATTTTTAAACATTTGAAGAGCAAATAATGGATTTTTTTTTTCTTACGGGAAAAAAATATTGTTCTTAAATTGAGCTTCTGTGGCTAATTTTTGTAGCATTGGTGTAGTGAATTCTTAGCGGCACTTTCAAATAAAACTGTAAGCGAGTATAACCTGTTCGTCTGCTTTAATCCAATTCCTTTGGAATGAGTAAAGACTAAGGGTAGAGATAATTTCCACCCATGACCCATTAATCTGTGGGTCAACTTGTTAGCTCATGGATGGCAATAGGTATTCATTCGATTTGTTACTTTTTAGGTAGGGATAAGGGTATTCCTTAGATCTATTCTAATCTAATCCGTTTATACCTTTACTTTCACCACTACTTGGGGAATTACCTTTCCATCATTCAAGTACTAGTGATTTTCCTAATTTATTTCTTTTGTCTATACCCGCGAACACAAGTGAGAACAAGTGATCTAAGTTCAAAGTACTAACTGAACTGCTACGAAATATCAGTACCTTCAAGGGCATATAGTCCAATCCGACAGACATCAAAATTTAAGCCGGCTAGATGACTAATGGTCTTCCTCCTGATGGATACTTTGGTAACCGGGTAAATAGTTCTACTAATATGTATATTCACCACATGAGCATTTTATGATTACAGTCCCAAAAATTTTAAGCATATGAAAGCAAATATCTACTTTGTCTCTACTCTTTGGGAGCTATCTGTTTTGATTGGGTAAACCCATGCTCAACAATATTGATCTTATGTTGTTCCTGGCTCTTGCTTCTCTTCTTTGGCCTCTCCCTGCAAAGACTCTCAGGGGCTAACAGAGCCTTGCTGACTTTCAGAGGAACACCACCCTACTTTCGAAGACCTTTCCGGTGCGTGGGAGGTAGTCAATCGACGGAGAAGAGTTTCGTCTCTAGTAAACTTCTGTAAAAAACAAGGACGTTGTTTTTCCTGGGTAAACTTCTATAAAAAAAGTATTGTAGATATCGTAGAGCTTGCTACAAGTGTTCCTCGCCCTCACACTCAGTAGCCATCTGCAAATTTTTGCAGGCCTTCAAGCTCGCTTCTGACTCTGAAAGGATGACTGGGCTCACCCCACACGCTCCTAATATCCTTCCCATCTACGAATCAGTCTATGATCAATTGCATTATCTCTCCGGTTGCGCGATTGTTACGACACACTCCACACACTTGACGAAGAATACTTTGGAGGATCACCTGCGTGCAAATTGGCCTACTTCTACCTTTATAGAAGTGTTGGATTTCTCCCCTAGAAAATACCTACTAAAGTGCTCTTCTATCTCTACTCGTAATGAAGCCCTTAACCTATATGGGTCTACTCTTTAAGTTTTGCCAGCATCCTATGTCCCGTGGTCTGTCAATTCTAATGCAATATTTATCCTGAAAGAAGAAGGTGTCTGGATTAGAATAGAAGGTATACCACATCATCTGTGGAACATCGACCTTCTTTCCCATATGGTCTCAAAATTTGTTGACTTGTTGGAAGTGGATATTTCTTTGGATCGACATAAGTTTCTGGGTTTTGCAAAGGTTAGGGTCCATTTTCATCTTGGAAAGGAGCTCCCTAATACTAGATTTTTTGCTTTTGAACGACTTATATACCCCCATTAAGTATAGAAGTTGCTGAGATTTATGTCCTTCTTCATCCACCACCTCAACCCCTCTCTCCCCCTGGCCAAAAAAGACCAATATACCTTTTGCCCCTAGGAGGATACCTCCTACACGCCGACCTCTTAAAAGCAATAAGGGATTGGGGGGAGGGGGGGAGGGGGGGAGAAGACTAGTAAAGGTTCCCAGCATGGAAATTACGTGTGGACTAGATCAACCAGCCCTTCCTCTTCCCTGCAACCCACCTCTGTCTCTACATCTGTGGGCTTCCTTCCTACTCCCTGCACCACCTCTTCTAGGGCCCCCTAGGTGCCACCTTCTGTCACTGATGATCAGGGCTTCTCTAAAGCCTCAAAATTTGTTGAGGAAGAAATTAAGGCCAGAAATATCTCCCTGGCAAAATTTAAGAAAGTTTTGGCAGTCTTTGACTACCTTGAACAAGATGATCTGGTGTCTGGAACTGGGGAAAGGCCCCCCTCACTACCTGATACTCCGGTTCACGCTCCAGGTACTCTCATCTCCTCCCCTAAACACTATGATGAATCTGATGTTGCCTCTGGTTTCTTACATGGAAAAAATTCTATACCTGCCTTTAAAGTTGATTCTTCATGTAATAATATTGCCAATGAGGTATTAAATTGGGATTCTTATGAGCAGTTCAGAGATTTTTGTAAAGATATTGGTATAGAGTTAAAAGGTCTAGATGAGACCAAATTTTTTTTAAATCAAGTAAGAACTAATCAAGGTTTGAACGCAATTAATGTTAAAAATCTACAAAATCTGGAAGAGAACCTGGCTTCTCTTTGTTTGTCGAATGTATCATCATGATTATTACAGCTTGAAATATCATGAGATTAGGTAGTAGTAGGAAAAAAAGGGCGGTCTGAAACTTAATTCGAATGAATAAATGTGACATAATAATCCTTAGTGAAACAAAAAAAGAGGAATATATCCCATCCCTCCTGAGAATTCTGGGAGGTGAAAGAATTAGCAGTTGGGCCCACTTGCCATCTTGTAGGGCCTCTGGAGGCATCCTAATAGGCTGGAATGGTAGCTTTTGTAGGATGCTCACAACATCGGTAGCTCAATATAGTCTCTCAATTAAACTTAAAAATAGCATGGATGGGAGGGAATGGTGGCTCACTGAGATATATGGCCCTTGTGATTATAGTCTTAAATTGGATTTCATCCTTGAGTTAGAAAATTTGAGTAAAATAGTTCAGGGCAATTGGGTGCTTGGAGAAGATTTTAATCTCATCAGATACTCTTCTGAGCACTCATCTGCCACTAGGATAACACCTCTCATGACAAAATTTAATGATTTCATAAATCATAACCAATTATTGGACCTTTCACCAAACAACTACCAGTATACCTGGTCTAATTTCCAATCTCCTCCAACTATGGTAAAGCTAGATAGATTCCTTATTTCCCCTAGATGGGCAAATTCTTACCTTGATTCTCAATGTGAGGCTAAAGCCAGGGTGGTTTCAGACCACTCTCCTATTTTACTGGACACCAAACCCAGAAATGGAGGGCCTATCCCTTTTAAGTTTTACAAGTTTTGGTTAGGGTTGGAGGGATGCTGTAACTTTATTTCAAATTGTTGGAAAAACTCAGGAAATACTTTTAATATAGTCTCCCGTCTAGTTGTATTTGCTCCTAAAATTAAAAAACTAAAGAACCAAATCAAGAGTTCGGTTATCCCTAAGAGGGAGGAAAGGAAAAAGAGGATAGAGTATATTGAATTGCAAATTATGAACATAGACTTTATGGCTGAAACACAAATACTTGATGAAGCAACTTTGATTAACAAAAACAACCTTAGATCTGAACACCTCAACCTTCTGCTAGAACAAGAGACATATTGGAAGCAAAAGTCTAGGATTCAATGGTTGAAGGAGGGAGATTTAAATACTACCTTTTTTCATGGTATTTTCAAAAATCGTAGAAGACACAATACAATTACATCCCTTAATGTCAATGGCAGTCTCCTGACATCCCCTTCCTTGATCTGCCTGGAACTTGAAAACCATTTTACCAAACAATTCAATAAACCTTGTCGAGTAGGGGTATCTCTTAATTGGGATGCCCTCTTACCTAGGAAAATCAGCAACCCAAAATCATTAGAGGAGCAATTCTCCTTAGCTGAAATCAAAAAAGGTACTTTTGATTTGCCTGGAGACAAATCTCCAGGTCTGATGGATTTCCCATATTATTTTTTCAAGAATTCTGGGAGTTGTTGCACCCTGATTTAATGACTATATTTCAAAAACTCCATGTAGGGACTGATCTAGACTTTCTTAGATCAATTAATTAAACTTTCATTGCTTTAATCCCTAAGAAAGAAGGGGTTGAATTTGTTAAGGACTTCAAACCCATCAGTTTACTAAACAATACTTACAAGATTATTAGCAAATGTATGGCAACTAGGTTTACAATTCCCCTTAATGATTGCATAGATGACTCTCAATGTGCCTTCCTATCAGGGAGATATATTGGGGACTGTTTCGTGATTGCTCAAGAAACTTTAAATTTCATGAAGACTGCAAATATTTCTTGTTTTATCCTTAAATTAGATTTTGAGAAAGCCTTTGACAATGTTAATTGGGGGTTCTTACTAAATTCACTTAAGGGACTTGGTTGTAGAGAAAAATGAGTATCTTGGATATCTATGTGTATTTCAACGGCTAGATTCTCCATATTAGTAAATGGATCACCAACAGGCTTCTTTGGTGCTTCAAATGGACTTAGACAAGGTGATCCTTTATCCCCCCTCTTATGCATAGTGGTTTCTCATATTTTAAATAGAATGCTGACTTTGGCAGTAAATAATAACCTTATTTCGGGGATCCAATTCCCTAATGAGGGCCTAAATATAATCAATAGCCAATATGCAGATGATACTATATTATTTCTATCTTCAGGAGTAAACAATTTGGTAAATATTAAGAGAATTCTTTGTTGCTTTCAAACTTACTCTGGGCTTAAGATAAACTTTAACAAGTCCTCTCTGACTGGTGTGGGTGTGTCTAGAACTGATTTCGAACTTGGGTGCAACATCATTGGATGTCAGCCTGGAACTTTACCAATAAGCTATCTTGGTCTTCCACTGCACCATAGAAAGGCCACCTATAAAGATTGGATGCCAGTGATAGAGAAAATCTCAAATAAGTTATCAACATGGAAGGCCAAGTACCTATCTTTAGGGGGAAGACTAACTCTAATTAACTCTTTACTCTCTGCGATACCAACCTATTACCTTTCTGTGCTTCACTTGCCAATGAGGGTGGAAAAGGAAATTAATAGGCTTAGAGGTAGATTCCTTTGGAAATCTGCATCTTCTAATTATAAGGGGTATCATTTAGTAAATTGGACAGCCTTGTGCCGATCTAGGGAGCAGAGGGGGTGGGGCATTATAAATCTCAAAAACTTTAGTATGGCTTTTAAATGTAAGTTATTATGGAAGTTTTGGACCTGTGCCCTAAATCTAAAATGGCCTAGCTTGTTAAAAGCCAGATATTGTTTCAGATCTGGCATTGGGGCACTACTAAATTATTCAGATAATAAGTGATCCTCTATTTGGCAACAGTTTAAGTCTTGCTTTAGTATTCTGAACTGCTTTTCATCTAGTGAAGTAAGTAACGATGAGGACACCATATTTTGGGAACATAAGTGGATACATGGACACTCCTTAAAACACAGGTTTCCAGATCTGTTTAAAATGGCAAAGCAAAAGAAGGCATCTGTTAAAAAAAATTATGTCTTTAAGTAGGTAGAATTTTCTAGGACTTTTTGAATTCTCTAACAACTCTGAGCATCATTTTAGTCAACAATACCTTTTAACCCAAATGGGTCAGCTGGCAGAAGTCATATATGGACTACAGCTTAATCTGACAAAGGACAAAATCATTTGGTAGGCTAATCACTCCCTGCTCTTTACAATTAATTCATGTTACAACGTTTTAAATGATGACAGACTGAGATTTCATTTATATAAACCCATTTGGAAGGCTTGGGTGTCTCTAAAAGTTAAATTATTCTCTTGGCTAACAGTGTCTAATAAGATTCTTACACGGGACAATTTAAAGAAAAAAGGTTGGCTGGGGCTAGAGTCATGCCCTATGTGTAATGGTTATTATGAAACAGTATCTCATCTCTTCATCCATTGCCTTTTAGCAATTTCTATTTAGAAGTTTTTTGTCATGGATTCCATGTATCCTATTTTTTATCATATAAAGGATCTTTTCAACTATAAGCCTCATTGTGCCTTTGCAATATCTGATAAAGGTTGACACGGGCTGGTCTCGGCTGTGATCTGGTGTATCTGGAAGGAGAGAAATAGTAGAATTTTTCGCAACATATCTAATTCTTTTATGATAATCTTACTTCATATTATTTCTCTTATGAATGCTTGGACAGTAACCTTGGCTACAGCTTTTGAAAGGGACTACTTAATTCAAACGGTCACAGAAAATCAACATTCTTGGAGTTTGGATCAGCAAAATGTTGGGGCTTCCTCTGTCAACACAAATCCTGGGACTCCTATATTCTCAGCAAATGCTTCTGTTGAGGGTAGAACTGCTGAAGATCACTCCTCTTGATCTTTTTCTAAAATGAAGTATTAATTTTGCAATTTCAGACATATTTTGGCCACTCTTGTACTTTATCAGGGGCCAATTTTGAATTTCTCGTGGAATCTGTTGGATCTTTAATATGTTTGTCTCAGCTTGGACTTTAAATTTTGTCTCTTCCTGGTAGTGGTCTCATAGTCAGGAATTATTAATATAAATACTGTTTCCAAAAACAATATTGATCGTTGCTTATACCAATCAATAATGCAAATGCAGAAATGCTCCTCATATGTGCAATGTTCTTTTATTTTTCAGATTTCCAAACTCCATGTGCAGATGCTATAGAATCACTCGGCATGTGTGAGGTCAGAGCTTTCGTGAACAGCAAAAATTGTCAACCAGGTCATAATCTCCTCTCAAGTCTCAAGTGCAATGTTCTCTCATTCCCCAACACCCCATCTCCTTCAGCAATGGACAAGTATACTGGGAACTGCGGGTACATTGTTTATGCCCCTAACATACAGCAATCATTCATAGAACATGGTCCTCCATTCAACTAATGGATTAGGACAGGAAAATAGGGAAAAAGAAAGTTATCCTCCTCAACATTATCTTGCAGGTTTCAATGCAGAATCGTTGAAGAATTATAACTCGATTTTGACAGTCGACTACTTAATCAATCTAATAATTGTATCTAATGCAATCATACCCTAAACTGACGTCTTTTATAGGAACAACTACTATTGTCTGTCACCTACCGTTCAGGCTCATGGTCTTTGTTTTGTTCAGCACATGTTCAGAGAATAATCGGCATAGATTACTAAGAATGGGATAACATACAATAGATGTTAAATCATAGCGTTGGGGATTGGAGCCTTCTTGCTTACGTTCCAAGCCTATAGGCATGTGTGTGGTAAGTTGCCATTAGTAAAGAAACAAGGTGAAGAGAATAAACTAACGTTTAGGCAGTGTAATTAGGACAAGAAAACAAGTAGTTTAGGCCGCCGGCAATGGGAAAAGACAAATCAAGGCCAACGAGGACACATGCTCACATGCAAGCTCACATGAAGCTTCCCTGCTTGGTGACAAGCTGCAATGAATTCAACCAATGGCCCCCTGCTCTTGGCAGATGAATCACAGGCAAACAAATCTCTCACATTAAAACAACAGGCATTGGATAAGGACGGTTCTCTGTGGCTGTTAAATTGGTTTGGGGCGAATTATGTATTTATGGTAGTATGACTTCTGTTTGCTCTATCTAGGTAAGATGACAAGTCGGGTGTTGTTCCCATTCCATTAGTTTAGTACATTGGAATTTGATTGCTATGAGGAGAACAATTATCAATAAGGAATTTGCCAGAGAAGTAGTAGCAAAAGCATTATTTATTGGTCTATCTAGTCGTTTGAAGTCCCACATCACATGGTTGTCTTCTATAAATAGGAAGGTCGTCTGCCAGTAGGCCATCCACAAGCAAAAGGTCTTCTGATACTGCATTTGGGTGAGAGATGGTGTGCAAGGTAGAGGAGTGTAGTGGACCGAGAAGGCATGAGTCCGTGAAGAAGAAGAGGGAGACGGTGAAGGGTGGAGAGGCAAAGCAGGAGGCAGCAGCGCTGCTATGCAACAAAGGGAAAGCTTGCAGGTTCAAGAAGAGTAGCTGCAGTGAGGAGGAAGACGCTGCTCTGTCTGCCATGCTACTCCTTGCTTGCATTGTCTGTGCCCCCAAGTCTATGTAACATTGATCCATTGTTTTCTACATACAGTAGGCTGTTTTTAACGATCGTTGCTGATTCTCTACTTGTTGCCATTAGTTGACTGCTACTGATGGGTAGCCCTCTGATACTGTCGGATGTAAGAAAAGAATCATCCTTGCTGCTAAGAATGAAGTTCCGACTTCTAGGCAAATAAGTTGATAGGTTCTTTCTATGTATTAACTAAAGCAACCATTTTCTATCTTTCGTGTCAGGTACAAACAGCTAGGACTTGTAGAGTTTCAGAGAGTGGATCAGTTACTAGGCTTTTATCATCGAATATCGGGATGGGCTCCTGAATTTCAAGAGTCAATTACCATATGCCAAAGGAACATAAAATTGGTAGTTCAATCCCCATGTCATATGTGTGCATCTTTAGGAATTATGTAACTACACCTTTGACAGAAAAATGTGAACAAAATTCAGCATCAAATGAATTAATGTTCTTCTAGAGGTCTGAATTATAGTCATAATCAGAAAACCTAACCCCATCAATAAAAGAATGGGAGGCTAGGTATCCGACGACAATCTTACAATATTAATGCTATAACTCCTCCACAGGAGAGTTTTTACGGTCGGTCCGCACTCACTTCTGTACGGGAACAATGCAGTTGTCAACTCCACACTACACTGTTCATGTGTGTAGAGCGTTTGTGGTCTAACAGCAACTGAAAATTTCCCCTCTAACTCCATAATATCACTCTAACAAGAGAAGAGATACTAATGCCAAATCCAAAATATAACTCTAATAAGAGAAGAGTCCATTAAGTAATTGACGACAAGTTAATCATTAGGATAGCCTATCATGGAGAAACTCAAAAAAAGTCACACTAGATTTGGAAGTCTACAAGAAGATGAAGACAATTTGATATCGATAGTGCAAAATCTGTATGATGAATAGTTTTAGAGCAACACGAGACACAATATTCAATTTGTTTTTTCAGAAGATGAAACAGAAAATGATATTCAGCAAAACATCAGTTCAAGTACAATAGTCCAGCAAAACTTCAGTTCCAAGAACAATAGTCCA
Source organism: Posidonia australis (assembly GCA_024699735.1). Lineage (NCBI taxonomy): Eukaryota > Viridiplantae > Streptophyta > Magnoliopsida > Alismatales > Posidoniaceae > Posidonia > Posidonia australis. The sequence continues at coordinate 11,194 of JAMKQA010027572.1, forward strand.
GTATTCAAAAATTTACATGGAAAGATCAACTTATTTTAACGATGTACGGACACCCATCACAACAACGAAACATGAAAGAAGTAAAGCGTAACATCTCAAATTTCTCACTCGACAAAGCCGAAGGATATCTGCTAAAGCTACAATAATATGTAGTCACCCTGCATCTTAAATGTGTCTAATACTTTTGTTAAGTTACTGATGATGGGCAAGCAGTTCCTTCACAATTTTTTGAAGGGCTGATGCACTCACTGTGCATTTATTGTCAGCAAAACATGATCGGCCTTCTTCGGCAACCTTGCATAGCTGTGGATCCATCGGTATCTTTCCAAGAAATGGAACACCCATGTCAATGCACATCTGCAGGGCACCACCGGCACTGCTATCAAAGACTTCACTACAAGCAACCAGTGACAAAAGTTCAGGCGCATTTGCTCTTATATGGTTAAGTGCCCACTCTGTTGCATCTTTCTCCTCCCCATTCTCCCCCATCTTCACGAATTTTAAATCTGGGATCAACTGCCTCAAGCTGCTCATATTCTCAACAACGCCCAAAACTGGGATACCTACCTTCTTACAGAAGCTTATCTCCTTGCGCACATCAATTAGAGACACTTGTTGTGGAGTGGTAACAATAATTGCACCATCTATTCCTGTAGCCTGTAGATATTGGACTATAGATATATGTTCATCAGAGGTTCCAGGTGGAGCATCCACAACAAGGTAGTCAAGTTCTCCCCAATCCACGTCCTTTAAGAACTGCTTAATAAGTCCATTTTTTCGGGGACCTCTCCATATAACAGCCTCATCAGGATGAGGAAGCATAAAGCCAATGGACATAACCCCAAGGTTGGACTCCAAATACACAGGAGACCAGCCAAGGTTGCTCTGGTGGATGTCCTGGCCTTCAAGACCAAGCATCTTGGGGATGCTGGGTCCACATATATCAATATCAAGAAGACCAACCTGGTGGTCCATGCCAGCTAATGCAAAGGAGAGCTGGGTAGAGAATGTGCTTTTTCCAACTCCACCCTTTCCTGATAAAACTAGTATCTTGTGTTTGATAGTAGCCATTCTCTCTGCTATTGCAACCAAATCTGATAAACAAGAAGGTATTCTCATTAATCTCTTAAGAAGATGGTTTGGCAATTTACAACATATATCAAACAAGTCCATTAAACAGTAAAGCAGAGCATATGGGGGCTGAAAATTCTTGCAAAAAAAATTAATATTTGCGAATTTTGCATGTGCCAGTAAGATATATTCATGAGCAGTATCTGGATTAAGGATGATTTGACAATGAGCTTTGATATCAGGAAGACAGGAAGAAAGGTAGGCATTCATCATCATCAACATCATCATTATTATTTTGTATGTGTTTGAGCAACAAAGGTAAACATTGCTTCTTGATTGCTCCTACTAGTAGCGTACATGTGCTAACTGCAAAAATTCAACATTCTGAGAAACCAGACACAAACAAAACACAAAAAAAAGGGAGATATGAGGCTCTTTTAAGAACAAATTTCCCCTTAATTAGTGATTATGATACCTTTTGTATACCAAGGTATCAGCTACACACCCTCCTGACTAAATAAACCCCTCGTAATTCATGAGTTTAGTGAGCCCAATGTGATGTCAATTTAACAAACGCCATTTGTAGCTCTCTTATTTAACTATCTAAATTTCAATTCAGTGAACAGAAGTATGCTGGTTTAAAAGAAATTTAGTGAAGTATAAACCATGTTCTAACCACAATGATCAAGCAGTCCTAAACCAAGGCCAGCCCAAATACCTAATAGTAAGTTGTCGATTTTCTGTCTATTCTCTCACTAATTGCATCTTTAATAATTTAAACTTGAAGATCAAACAAAAACAATGATGACTTATCGGTGTATTTTTCTATGACATATCTAGATCCATTGGAAATCCACATGCCTTCCTTTTTACCCGAAGATTCAATTTTAACATATTCTACTCAGCACCACTTTCATCAATCTCAACTACAACTTCATCGGTGTCATACAAAGTCTCCATTGTCATGTACAAAGCCTTCTTCAAAAGAACCTAAATGCAGTATATAGTCCCTGAAAGATCTCATAAAACCTGACACTTTTTTACCGAGCATTTTATGAACAGTTGGACATAGGAGGGCAGGAGGTGGTTTAATCTGTGGATAATATTAGTGAATCATCCTTCTTTGTGGCATATACCATATAGTTGCGACATACACAAGGTTCTTTCTCAGTTTCGCATGCTTGCTGAAAGGACATGGAAAAAAAATCCTCATTCAAGTTTAATCCCAAAACTTAGCTGGGCTTGCCCCACCCATGAGGTGCTAGTACAGACAGAATTCCAAACCCAATCTATGTTATTTTTTCTTTTTTGAATTATGTTTTCTTGAAAAGATCCATAAATAGTAATGATGGAACAGCAACAACATAAGGTGATGGGGACTGCTTAAAAAAGAGTATAACGTGATGGATATGTTAAGTACTGATTTGTCAAAATAAATGTTTATGATAAAAGTAAAATTATCAGCTTTCCCTAATAGATACACCAAAATTTTGATAAAAGAAACAGTTTCCCAATGCAAGAGTACGAGACCTATCAATCATAACGAATGGAACAGAAACTCAATTGTTTTCTTATTAATGATGATATTGATGTTAACATTGCGATCTCTGCAAACAATAAAAATAATGTTTAACTGATTATCCATGATGGTTGCATTTGTTGCAATTGGCATTTTCCTTTCTCACAGATCATCTGTCTATCCTCCTCTCCTATTTTTCCCTTTACTTCTTCTCACATTTTAATGGATCCCTCCATTGCGTCTTGCCCTCCTCCATCTTCTTCTCCTCTATAGCTTCCTCAATTTTATTTATTGTAATATAAAGATTACAGCAATCACTCACAAGCATTTCATGCATACACTGTTATAAGCTATTGAGTCCCCTCATCGGATGCAAAAAAAATAAAAAAACAATTATCATAAGTTGATTGTTCTTCAATATCCACCAAAAAACCTCATTTTGTTAACCATGTCTTATCCATGGGCTTTCTTTATCTCTGTCATAGAATGCCAACTGTTGCCATAGTCTTATTAAGATTCACAGAGTTACTTTGGCATCTAGTATCACACAATGACATAGTGCTTAGGTCATAATGCAAATATATCTTTAACGGTCTCCTATTTGGTTGCCTACAAGTAATAAATAAGATGTCAATGAAATAGTCATTCCTTCATGATGGAAGCAGGAAACTTAGAATACATTAAATACTTACAATAGAACCCAATATTCAATCTGTTAAAAAGCTTTGTGCAGACAGGAATTAAAATTTTCAAATCTTATTAGTTCGATAACCTCCAAATTGTTAACTTTTATTCTTTACCAAGTTGTATTTTCTGCCACTTAACCATGTTCATCATTTTCTTTGACTTTACCATTTCCATTTTGGACATCATACATCACTTAGTTTTAGACAGCATCTCCTCTCAACAGACAAAGGTCAAAATCATAGTTTTACAGCCTCAAATTGTGTTTTTTTTCTTCTCTTTCATCATTGGCAAGTCAAATTTTTCATGGAGTTTTTTCTTCTGAACAACAGAAGCACACTTAGCAAGAATTCTAAAAACTTTTTAGGAACAGAAAAAAAGATCAAGCAAAAGAGGCGACTCAGATACTTTCTCAGGAATCCAGATTCCAGAGAAACACAGCAATCTACCATCCCAAAAAAAGGTGAAAATTCCGTGGCCTCCTATCTTAACCATTTCCATTTTCATTTTCTTAAAGCTAGTGACAACTTGAAACCTGATGCTTCACACAAGCCCTATTCGTAAAATTCCAGAAAACCATCCAACTGCATGAACTTTTGAGTATCAGTAATCCTCCTCATCATTCCAAAAAGGCTCAGCTTTTCCTGATAACACCAGCACCTCACCAACCGTTGTTTACCCATTCATACAAACAAACAACAATTAAAAAAAAAAAAGAGCAGGATGAGGTTCCATTTGCCTTCAAAGACTACCTTTTTTTCCAAACCCAACAGAGCAGAACACAGAGAGAGAGAGGGAGAGAGAGAGAAGGGGTGGGTGGAAGACCTGGATCAGGGCCTTTGGGGGCGGTAGCACAGGCCTCCTGATTCGGGCACCCCGCGCATGCGTCCGACTTCCCTGCGCTCTCCGACTGAGGCCCAGGGCAATCTGCAGTTGACCGATATCAAATATCATAGCCAAAAGAAGAAGAAACATCAGATGTGTGGAGATTAAAAAAAAAAAAATACGATCTTTCCGCATCATCGGAGGCGGCAAACAAAAGGAGAGGAAGCCCGAGTTTTCATACGTTCGTTTGCGTTCTCGGGGATTTCCTGCGCGTGACCGTTGTTCTCCATCGAGCTCTTCTTCTTCTTCTGCGGTACAAGTCCTGTTCCTGTCGAGTCTTCTCCTCTTCCCCGCCTCTTCCTATCTCGAAAGTGGTGGAATAGATTTCGTGCGCCGCCTTTTGCTGGCCGGCACAAGGCGAAGTAACAACACCTCTTTTTCTCTCTACCTCTGAAACAAATTTCTTTCTCTAGATTAATGATGGACGAGTCTTAAAATAAGACGCTCAACTGTTTAAGTAATAAGAAAATAATCTTTGACAATCTTACCAATAATATGATGTCACGGTTGCAGGAGTTAGTCGGGATCGAACTGGGCAACGCCCAGTTTAGGAGCATTGGCTAGCTGTGGATAGAGATGCAATTCGGGAATTCAGGCCGGGCGTTGCGACCGTCTGGGCCTGGATCGGGTCGGGTCGAAGGTTGGTCCTGGTCGGGCCTGTTGCAACAAATAATGGGCCCGCAAGGTCCATGGTCCGCATGTGGGCCGGATTTACGGGCCGGATCGGGCCATCGGATCTAAAAAAAAATTTAATAAAAAAATATTTTTTTATTAATTTTTTTTTTTGAAATACAATTTTTTTTTTACATTTTTACATAAAAAATACAAAAGATATTTACATCATTTGTTTTACATTTTTTTTCAATTTTTACATCAAGAATTATTCTTTTGGGAGTCTGTTCTGTCTGTTGAAGTTGATGTTGCATCATCGTCTTTTTTTGATTCAGACTTCAAGCTCAAACCTTGAAAACGATCAACTACATCGTACTAATCTTTTAAGTAGACGGAGGCTTCTTGTAACGCCCCGAACCCGGACACGCTACCAAACAATAGCATCACAAGCTTAATTACACAAATCACAGAAATAAAGACTGTAACCAGGCTCACCTCTAGGATCTCGATGCGCGGCTAGAAACTCCGATTCCCGCACCGGAAACTGGCTGCACGCGGTCTGCACCTGAAA
>JAMKQA010027573.1:0-21678 GCA_024699735.1 Posidonia australis
CTAGTTTCTAGCCCGGTTTGTGGCAAATTGTGCCTATGGATTTTAAATGATGTTTTGGGCTAGGAAACTAGATGAAATGATTTGTTTCTCCAGTGTTGAGAATAAAGGTTTATGAAAAAGCATGAGGTTTTGGAAGAAAAGAAAAGAGAGTTTGAAATGCCATTGTTTTCCATGTTTTCTTATTAAATATGTGGTTTAGGAAATGGTTTATTGTTTAGCAATGGATTTCTTTGGCTTTAGCGCTGTTTTTGGGGCACGTACTGGGTGGCATTCTTGTCACTCACGCGTGTTTTCTTGTCCCCTTGTTTTCAGGTGCTGAGGTGTAGGAGCAGTGTACTCTGGTGCATCTGTTCGAGCCACATTTTGTCGCACACAGGTCTGGGTAGTTAGCTTTATTTATTTAATATTGCTACTTAGTTGCTTTTCTGTTCTTTTGGGCAGTTCTTGTACTGTTGTGTAGCACTGGGGTGTTACATATACAGTTATTTTTTTCCATGACCCTGTCGTCCCAACCAATTAGAATACCACCAGAAGCCCTTATGGAGGGAAGAAAAGACCAAGAATTAATTCTTTTACCTCCAAGGAGTCTACGTGATCCAGTAGTGAATGTTTCCTTTTTGGTTTCACTAACAATAATAACATCACATTTATTTGAAATAACAAATTCTTTTAGCTCTCTTATTTTGTGGCAGGAGCCAAGGCCTCTAATATTCCAGGTAGCAATAATCATTAGAAATTGGTGGAAGAGCAAGGAGACCCTGTCTTCTCAGTAGGAATGTTTGCAACTTCTAAGTTTATAAATTCCTTACCCTAGTCCTATCTAATCTGATCAAAAAAACTAATTGCCTCATTTTTTGACCTTATAGAAATTCCAATATCCTTACAGAAGGATTGAAAATGCTCATAAGAGTCCCAAAGCAGTAGATCCACTTAGTTAGCATCAGTGTTAGCCAAGTTATCTTATTAGAGAAATCAGGATGCACTGAATAGGAATGATCATAGTTGGAAGTAGAACTATAATAAAGACAGTCATTATTATCAACCAAATTTTGGCAAATATTACCTGGTGCATGCACTAGAGTAGGAGGTTGCGAAGATGGAATTTCAGATGAAACATTGCCCAAGTCATCTTGTTCCATACAGTCGTAAATCGCCAATATTTTCTTGAATTTTGCCAGTGAGAGTTTCCTGGCCCTGAGCTCAGCTTCCACAAAATTAGAAGCAACATTGGGTAATACAGGGTTTGATTCCAGAGAGGAGGTGAGTGGGGTGTTATCTATTGGAATGAGGGGTGTGGTTATATTAGCAATCCCTAGAGCAGGAGGGGTGGGTAATAGACCTATAGCAGTAGAGGAGGATACTGGAGGAGTAGCATAAGAAGTGGATCTTGTCCAAACATTCTTTCCAGATTTAGGGTTCTTTCCACCATTGTTTCCTCTCCAACCTTTGTTATTTTTAAAAGGTTTCTTCATTGGATGTAGGTTTCTAGCTAAGGAGGAATGAGGTGTTTGCTTAGGCCAAGCAGAAGTAGTATTCTGGCTAGGAAGTGAAGAAGAGCAGATGTCCCAGCTGTGTCTGAACTTTATGTGGTAGACTGTTCTTCCAAATGCAAAGAACCTAGTATCAGGAATGTCCTTACCCGGGTGGATCTTGATTCTAACCCTAGCAAACCCCAGAAATTTTACCCTATCAATAGAGAGGTTAACCTCAAGTAGTTCTGCAAAATCTGAAAGCATTTTATGAAAAACCTCTATACACCATAACTGGTGAGGAATCCTTTCCAATCGGATCCAAATCCCCTCCTCCTTCAAGATGAGGACCGCATTTGAACTGGGTGTCCAGTGGATGAAGGAAGCTGATAGTGACTGAAGGGAGGACCCTTAGAGACTATTGGTTTCATTTTTAAGTTTAGGTGAAGAGAACTTTAGAAGAAACTTTCCAGGAGAAAAATCACTGACTTCAACCTTAATTTGTATAGGCCAGTTATGTGAGATGTGCTGGATAAGAGAATCCCTGGTTAGGTGTGATGAGTGATCAATGACAATAGCGCAACATGAGAAATGAAGCATAAGGTCACATGTTGTCTCAGAGGGTGGTATTACAAATGGATTTTGAGGAGAGAGCCCGACCATAGGGGGAATAGAGGAAGTATGTAGTCTCTGCTCCTGAAAAGATCTACAAATCGCCACTGAATGAGTAGAAGAATTACATCTGTAACAAGAGCCAGAAAATCTACAAGTGTTTTTAGTGTGGCCGCGAAGGCCACATTTAAAACAACGACCATTATCACGACAAAAGCTTACCAGAGGAGAGGGAGTTTTCCTCTTCTTTTCCACCAGCTTCCACTCGTGAGAATCAGAAGATACAGAGAGGCTAGCAGCAACGGTGCTGTTCTTCATTCGTTCAGGAGGAGAAGGGGATAGTAAGGCGGCAAAGTGCGACCCTCGACAATTTTTCCCAGCAGGAGAGGGGTTTTGGTCAGAGTAAATCTTTGTTGCAGAGATTTCTGACAACCGAAACGGCGGAGCATTAAAAAGTTCATGGGAAGAGGAGCAAATTACACTCGCAGACGACGGAGCCTTCTCAACATTAATTTCAAAAGAGACGTGGTGAGAGAGAATATCTGGCGTAACAGACACATCCTCTGTCACGCAAGGATATGGGGACCCCACCAGATCAAAAAAGGCAGGCTACTTAGTATTAGATCCCGAATTAAACAAAGAATTGCAATTATCCATAGGGTTATTAAGTCTAATATGATTATAATCATCTACTAATCTTGGGGGGAAATACCGAGAGAAGCCCCACACAGAGCTTGAGGTAGTAGTGCGGTCTGACAAGTCAGAAGACCCTGACTTCTCCGTCTCTCCCAGATTGAGACGGCTAGTCTCATCCCGGTGACCTACCAGCGATAATAATCTCACCGGAGCACCAGGGGGAAGAAGGGGATCCAAACTATTAAGGAAAAATAATCTCGATCCAACGGATCCCGAGACGTCCTAGGGAACAATCCTTGGGGGTGGCTTCTTCAGAGATTCTTCAAAAAACACAAAATCTCCAACGAAGGAGAAAGAAATTGGGTAGCACACCTCTAAGGTTTGAACATAGTTCAGATCCAACCACAAAGAACAAGAAACTAAGGTATATAGCTAGTTAGGAGATAACTCCTTACTAAAGTAGAAGCAATCCACATTTATATCTACACCATGCCAGGAATTAAAACCAAAATATGCAATATCACCGTATTTTACAGTCAAAAGACCAGATCCAGACGTACCAACGCCATCCGAGATCGATACACCCCTCAAAGGACAGGGGAGGCAAAGAGAAAGTTTTCTCAGATGCCAGGGATCTAGGCCAGACCCCAGATCCAAGGGGGAAGAGAGTTCTTTCCCCGCCCAACACCCTAGATCGGGGGACGTCAAGGAAGAAGAGGGTTTAGGTTTTACTGATCGACGGCGAGCCTTGACAGGCAGCGAGATCAGTGTGAGGTCTTCCTCATCTAAGCTAGCTTTGAACGCCACCCAGTCGAAGCCAGTGGCTTGTCTGAGCAGATCACGAGAGCGGAGGCTATGGGGGAGGCGATTGCAGGAGCGGGCTGTTAGGTTTTCGAGAGCGTCGACCCATTCTACTTGCGAAATCAATGTATCACATTCGTCAATGTGCCAAATCAGGTTTTTGTTGTGCTCGTAACATTTTCAAGTTTATTTTGCAATGCAGAGTAGTTAACTTCATTGCATATCCTTGTTGCTCTAGCTATGCCTTAGTTATTCTTGTAGCACATCGTAATTATTCTCACTACATTTCCTATTGTTCTCGTTCTCATTGATAAATTAGTTTTTCTCTCATTTGTAAATGAGTCTGATTCACTAGCAGATCAACTACATGACACCATATTTTGACAGGCATGTGTGTTTTGGTGTCTTGTGCCTATAGATGAGGTTGGATTAGGACTTGATTGATTTTGTTAAAATGGGTTATAGGTCTGGTTATGATTTATTTTTTCAATACTTGACCCGTTAGTGATCCTAACCTGTTAGGATAATGGTTATGGGACACACTTGTACACAATTATGATGAATATTAAATGTATATAAACATGCATAATATAAGATGAAAAATATCTTTGTATCATTAATAATACAAGGTGGTTTCATTGATAATACGTACATTCAAATCAATATATCTCACTTTCCTTATTTGATGTCCTTGATCAGAATAGAATCAGGGGTATATAAATTTTAAGGCTGTACATTAAGACTTGATGAACCGCTTGTTGACTTTTTGTTTAATTACCGTTACGTACATACAAGTCCACTAACATGAATCCATTAAGAAATCTACTGCCTTTAATGCACAGAATCAATTATCACTACGTAACACGAAAGAGCAAAGGATCCTATTGTGTCTTTTCCATGTTTGCATGTATGCAGACATGTCTCACCTTTTTACTTAATTTTACACATTACAGAACAATACCTATGAGCTACGTGGACTAAATACAATTTCGCTGACCATACATGATTAGTATGGGTGTTAGTGAATATCCGAAACACAGTCCGCAGTTTGCACGACACTGCTAGACAGTCATTTTTCCTTTCTTCTCCTCTATCGTGCAAAGCGAGATTGAGTCGACCCAAAATGTCAAGCAAGCCAAGCTCGAACATGATCCCATTGGCTAAACTTGAACTGGAGCTTGGACATGAGTCAGAGCTAAATGAGCAGAGTCGAACAAGGCTACGCTCCTCACAAACGGTTCATTTATCATCCGGTCCTACATTCTGATCATTTATTTTAAAAACAAATTACATTTTCGTACCTCAATATTTTCAAAAGAAATTACATTCTCTCATTAGCAGTACAGGTAAGGTGTTGGATCTACTTCTTCCATTCTTATTCATCATTGATGGTTTTGTTTACATGTCTATACCCTAACAAAAATAAGACTCGTGTAGACTATTGCTTGCCGAACATTGATGGACTCTCTCACGGCTCAATGCATGCTCCTTCTCATAGATGAAAAATGGATACCACAAGCTGGATATGTCAAGGGTTGCATGGATGTACGGCTTCCTTGGTTCTTGGCCAAAATGAAAAATAGATTTTGATACCACAAGCAGTAGTGCAACCACTTAGTTGGATAGATATGATCAAAGTTGTGAGAGATGATGAGATTCATATAAGACTAATCTTGAAGGGACAAAAGGAAATGCGTGAGAAAGATGAAGAAGAAGAAGAAGATGAAGAGCATAAAGCAAGGAAGCAGAAGGCACTACAAGTTGATGCACAACCCACGTCAAAGAAACGTAAAGGAAAAGAAATCATTGATGACATGATAGTGGAAGATAAGGTGAAGTCCAATAGGAAGGTGCAAGAACATCAACAAACCATATTGGAGAATGAAGAACTCAAACACAAATGTCAAATGTATGAGGCAAAGATAAAACCATTGGAATCAGTTGTTAAAACATTAAGGATGGAGATAGATGATATAAGGTATGGAAAAGGAAATATAAGTGAAACATCAACTCTTTTCCAAAAGGAGTCATCTCCGAAAATGTGCCTCAAGGTGAGTTGATTGATGTAAATAGGTTAATCTTTCTCACATTTTTTCAATGTTTTAATTTGAGTTAATTTTAAAAAAAATTCACTTTTAGTTAAGGAGAAAAGGTAAGTGGAAGAGTACATATGTGGATAACTATGGTAAAGAAAAGGAAATGTTTGAAACTCATGGTATAATGGATTACCTACTAAACATTGAAATAATGGTTATTTCTTCAATACAAGGAAATGACAATACTGATGACTCTTTTGATGTGTACTCCACCTAGAGGAAGAAGCAATTTGAAGAGCACACATTTTCTACTTAAAAGGTGTAATATATTCTTCATTGTGTCTCACATTTTTTTAATGTACTTGCAAATTATGTGTTTGACACAAATGTCAATGACTATAGTCAGTTGTTTCTCTCTCTTGGATTATGTATCTTACACTTTTTTAATGTATTTATAGATGAGAATGAGGTGGAGAACAAGTTTGAGAAATAGGAGAAAAAGTGACGAGTGAGGAAAAAAACAGAGGAAGACACAAAAACTAAAAAAGAGTCCACCTTCCATGTTCATGACTATAAGGAAGAGAATAATATATAAGGAGGAGTCCACCTTCCTACGTCCCAGTACCTTGGGTTGGTGTTGCGGATTTTCCAAGCATTTTTTTAGACGTTAGCCAAGACGTTTCCCTGGTTGGCATGGTGGTTTAGTTGAGCTGTGCGTCTAGTGGAGTGGTTGTGGTGACGGTGGAGTAGTTGGCTTCGTTGGTGGTTTAGTTGTGCTCGTGGAGTGGTTGGCCGATGTTTGAGTGAGGAGCATGCATGCTACCAATGGCTATTTAAGGGGGGACGTGGCTTTCCTCGTAAGCCAACTTCCAGACTTCCTCCATAAGCCACAAATTCTCCTTCCTTATGAAGCCAACCTTCCCTCTCCTCTTATTTCTTCTCTTTCCACCCCTTCCTCACTTCTTTTCCTCTTCCTCTCCTCAATGACCTCCTACATAGCTTAGACGAGAGAGAGAGAGAGAGAGAGAGAGAGAGAGAGAGGGAGAGAGAGAGTAACAGAGAGTGAGGAAAAGAGAGAGAGATAGGTGCTCGTCCAAGGGAATTGAGGTTGAGGCGACGTCCGTGTGTTTGTGGAGGGCTCTGGAGCATGTGGAGTTGACTGAGATCGTTTGACAAGGTCGTCAGCACTAGAGAAGACTGCCCTTGTGCCCTGTCCTTAAGGTGCACACTCCACAACTTTGCTCCATTTAGTGTAAAACTTATATGGTTATGTTCCTCGTGTGATTTTGAGCATAATGGAAGAGATTTCATGATTTTTGGTTGAGCATACAATTTTTAATCGCAAAAATTTAAATATGGTTGGTATTATTCATTCAAGGTATTTTTCAACGATTTCTCGAACTATGTGACTATACCGGTGGAACCCTACACGACTCTCCTCTACCGGGTGCGTGGAAGCACTCGAGGAGTCCCGATACGATCACGACGAAGATGGTGAATCCGGAGTAGAAGATTAGACTCAGAAACACCAAGGGAAGATAAGAAAGGATAGGGAAAGGAGTTGCCACCTAGTCTTTTAATGGAAAGACGAGGAAAACCAAATGCACAAGAAAACCAAGAAGCAAACAAGATACAGAAAACAAGGGTGCTCTGTGCCTAATGGATATAATGCACAAATGAATGTGGGCCAGAGAAAGGGTAAAGATTCTGGTTATGCATGGGGAAGGGGTTAGGCACCCCCATGCGCTCGAGAAACTTGGTCTTTCTAGGTTTCCTACTTGCCAATGGTCTAACGGGTGTGTGCTTGCCTATTCTGAATGCTCATGCTAAAGATGACTAGAAAACATGCCAAATCAAAGAGAAGAAACGAAATAAAGGGAAAAAGTTAATCCGAGGGACAAATGTAGGCATTGAGAATGCCGCTTTACTCTACATCCTAGGACGATGAGGAAAATCGTGAAAATCGAGAAACTCATAGAAAACGTCACGCAATTCAGCGGAAACTTGAAGAAATCCAAGAAAATCAAATTGGGAAAATAATCCTCATTCAGGACAATGTTGGCTTTGTTAAGCCTTTTAATGTACGCCTTCGGGCGATGGAAAGCCAAATCAAATAAAAAATACGAAAATCGGCAGAAATCTGGGAAACGTTGAGAAAACCAAGCCTGAAATGAACTAAGAATGAGGGCGCAACACAAGGAAGAAATCACGAGAAAACATGCATGAAAAATAGCAATAGAAGGTGCAAAATGCATGCAAGAGTGTGAAAATGAAAATTTCAGGGGCCTTTGTGCAAAAAACCCAAATTCTGAATGAAAACTGAATTTTCTGAAGTTAAATCATCAAAATTACATAGGAAAACACATTTCATGTAATTTTGAAGAAATCTGGGGTCAAATGTGCAAATCTGTACATTTCTAGCCAAATTGAAGGTTTCTAAGGGTTAAAATGCAATTAAAACAGAGAAACATGCATTCAGAATAATTAAAAAAAGCTCATGGGTCAAAATGCAATTTAAACCACATCTGTGCAGATATTTGATTGCTTAGGGTTTACCTTGCAATTTTAACAGAGTAATATGCACTTAGAATTATTTTCATGAAAATCAGGGGTTTAAATGCAATTTGAACAGAGAACAAGCATTCAGAATGATTTTTATGAAACATAGGGGTTTTTGTCTAATTTTTAAGCCTATAAAACAATATTAGGGAAGCTTAGGGGGCACATTGCAATATTTTCAGCTAAAACGTTATTCAAGCGATTTAAAGAAAAAATGTGTAGGGACCTAACTATAAGAGGAAGGACCTACATGCAAGAACAAGAGGATCTAAATGCAACAAATCAAAAGTTATAGAAATTAAATCAAAGAAATTTTTTTTTTGTTTTTGATAGAGTAAAAAGAAACGACGGCCGCTGGCGAAAGAGCCCCGCTGTCGACGACCGCCGGGGAAACACACAAAGGCTATCCCATGGCTTGATCTAGGATTAAACCCCACAGGAAGCAATAAGAGAAGGAGGGGGAGAGATCCAACGGTTTGGATCGAAGACGCAATGGCTAGAGGAGGCAGCCCACCTCCCTTGCCGTCGCGGCACTCCGGTGACAACGTCGGAGAAGAAAGGGGCTACTGGAGGGCTACAATGCGTGAGCCAGAGGTCTAGGAGGCTTTGGCATGTTGAGAGGAGCATTTCCTTTCCATCAGGGGGCCAAAGAGGAGGAAGAGCCCGCAATGTGGATTCCACCTGTCGTCGTCGTCGTCTTCTCTGATGAGCGTGGCTACGGGAGTGATCTAGGGCTCGATAAGAGGTCTAGGCTGCTTCGAAGCATTGGTGGAGTCTCGTGAGCATTTCTGGATGATCGGAGAAGCACAGAGAGGCTGAAGGCTCGCGTTCCTTCTCTGGTTTCGGTCGTCTTCCCCGGCGACGGCGAACTGGCACGACTCCGGTGATCTTCTGCTGGAGGCTTCCGCAACGGCTGGAGTGAGGATTTGAGGGGTGGAGATGCAAGAGGGAGGTCTAGGGAGGAGAATCTGATGCTCTAGGACCGAGGACCAGGGACAAGGCCTGGACCAGCACCCCTACCTAGGCCACTAGAAAACGACTCTAGCGAGGCCTAGGGGCTGATTCCGACCAGAGGAGGCCTCTAATCCTGTTGGAATCGATCAAGGAAGATAGAGGGGGTCTTGGGGAACTATAATTGAAACTAAATGAGGCTGGTGGAGGATGTACCTAGTCTGGCAATGTGCTCTGCCTTCGTAGCTCTCCGGATGTGGCTAAAGGCTCTAGTTCCTCGCCTCCGCGAACCTCATCTCTCCCGCTCTCTTCTTCTCCGTCTCTCTCATTCTCCTTTTCTCTTTTTTATCCTTTTTTCCCCTCTTTTCACAATTCACACTGCTGCTCCTTTTATAGGTGAAGCTCGGGCGACACCCTGTAACAACCCATAATAGCACGTAACAGAATCCTAACAACCAAGCCAAATCCGTAACAAACTAAAGATTCCTCTAACAAACTAGCAACTCGTAACCACCATGCTGTCCCCCACGCACCCTCCTTACTGCCTCCCCGCGTGCCGACAGTGATCGACCGCCGTTCGAGCTCGTGACAAAGCATCCGGCGGCACTGGTTCGTGGAGGGCTCGAGCCTAGCTACTACTGGGCAACGTGGTGAGACGACCTGAAGTTGATGAGAATGGAGAAATGATGGGTTGCAACTGGATCATGGAAGAATGGCTGGTTAATTTTGAAGAAGAAGAAGAAGAAATGGGTTGAAGAACTGGGTTGAAGAAATGGCTGGTTCATGGGCCTAAGTGGGCTTGCTTGAGCTTTGGTGGATTTATTGGCTTTACTGGGCTCTGGTGGGCTTCATGGGCTTTAGTGGGCTTCATGGGCCTTTATGAGCTTTAGTGGGTTTTCATGGGCTTTGGTGCATTTTAATGGGCTTTGGGGCTTTGGTGGATTTTCATGGACTTTGCGCATGTCCAGTGCGGCTGCATGGTACACCTAAGAGGTGCACCTATCTGGTGCGCCAAATAGGTGCGCCAGTGAGGTCCACCTGTTTGGTGCGCCAGACAGGTGCACCAGAGAGGTACGCTTGTATGGCCCCGGATCACGTCTCAGACCATTTGCTATTGGGTTTGGTGTTCATTGGCTTTGGGACTAACTAGGGTTTGAGTTCATTTGTGATTAAAAGCCCAGCAACCACAATTCCATCCTGCAGACCTGCAAAATTTGGGTGTCTACATATTGCATAACAATTTGTAATTTTAGCATCATGGTGTTGCTTGCTTGATTCCTTATGTTTTGATATAGTATTTGCCAAGTTTTGTGTTGTGTAGTGAGAAATAGGGATTTGAGGTGTTTTGGGTGCCATAGACCTAGTTTCCATGTGCACTGGGAATTCAAGGCAACCCGTATATAGGACTCGCGGACCAACCCTGCGGGCACCATGTGTTGTTTGGTCCCACGAATTTTGGGGTCAAATCCAGACCCGTGATTTGGTGTCCTAGCTGTTTGAGTTTGGTATTTTGAATGTTGTTCGATAATGTTTTGATTCATAGGCAACTTGGCATGATATAAATGTTTCGAAAATGATTTACAAGGAAAATAAGATAATGTTTTGGAAAATATTTTTGTGATTTTCTGCTTCATGGACCAAGAGATCGATGGGTCATGTTGTCTAGACTAGAGAGTGTGACGACATCCTTGGTTGGTTGGGTGCATCACCTAGGTTGATGTCATAGACCAAGAGGCCAAAGGAAAGTGTCTGTCAGATCCTAGAGGTATGAAACTCTTAGATTATCGTTCACGAGGCTGAGGCCGAGGTTTGCGGGTCATGGTGGCATCAGGACCTGGAGATGTGAGACTCTGATTACTTTGGATATCGAGAGTCAGTGAATTGTTCGAACCTAGTGGTATCATAGTAGCAGACAAGGGAGGTATGAAACTCTTGAGTAGCTAAATTTGATACAATGGTTGCTATCGGTACCAAGTTGTGGTTGGTGTTGATAGAGTCTAGGAGTATGATAAAAGCACTGAGTAGGACACCGAGAGGACATACCCTATGGTTTGTCCCTCAAGTAGAGGGACGACTTACCCATGACTAGGGTGAGTAGGCTCCCTGAGTGTCAGGTTAGCCTTTTGAGGGTTCCTTAGGTGGAGGAACACCAAGACGGGTAGATTCCTTCACAAGGTGGTTGTCCGTGGTAGTGTAGATTTTGGGGTGGCCCTTCGTGGTCTGCTTATGGCCAGAGTGGGTTACATGACGTTGGGTAACTCGACTCATTATGTGGTTTTGGTTTCCCTACGCATATTTCCATGATTTTTAGTCAGTAAGGCCCAATTTTGCTATATAGATGTTTTCCGGTGGCTTTAGTGAAAATGTGGAATAGTTTTGAGAATTGTTTTAAAGTCCAATGAGATTTCACATTGTTGGTTTCGCTTGATTTTTGCATGATTTGTTCATGAAGTATGTGTTGGGTGACTTTTTAGTCAGTCACGTGTGTTTCCTTGGTGTTTTCAGTTGTAGGTGTAGATAGTTAGTGATGTTTCACTAGTGTATATGGCTAGGGTCAGTAGCCACACACTACAGGTTCCTAGTAGTCTAGATATCTTAGATAGTCTTTAATTATTCAGTAAAATTAGATATATAAATTATGTTTAATTTTATTTGGGCTATTAGTTTTGGTGGTAATGGCTCGGGTCGTTAGACCCCCGCACTCTCTCCCTCTCTCCTTCTCTTCTCTCTTTCTCTCCTCTCCTCTTCATGACCTATTCCAATGTAGGGGGGTCTCGGGTTGTTTTTATACACCTCTCACTACTGACAACTGTCTGGGAATTCTGGGTGGATGGCGTGGCAGGTCGAGGGGCAGAGGCAGCGAAAACGGTGTGACGGTGTGGCAGGGTGAGGTGTGCATCAGAGTAACAAGTAGGATGACGTTCACTATGCGTTTCTGACATTTACGGTAGTTTACTGTATTTTTACTACACGCTAGCATTTTGTGCTGACATTAGCTGCCAGTAAGTCGCACCTATAAGATTCACCTATTATAGCGACCTACCATTCATGCCACCAATGTATGCCTATTCTATTTGCCTAACCCTTACTGAACAGACCCAAAGTAACACCGTGACCCAAAATCAAAGGGACAAACACACTTACCATGATTACCAACAATATTCACTTAGCCATAATAAATCAAGCCCTAGCTTATCTAGATTACATAACAATTCTCAATTACAAAGTTACATAATTCCTAGATTTCTAGGTTACAATTTCCATGGTCGACCTTGGGTATTACAAGGAATGTGTTTGTTGGATCCTTGAGCTATGATACTCTTGAATTGTTGTTCACAAAGTCGAGGCTGAGGTCCTTGGGTTGAGGTGTCGATTGGGTTAGGAGGGTGATACTTCGTTCATCTTGGGTGTTGAGACCTAAGGTACTGTCTGTACCTAGTGGTATTGTAGTGGCGAACTCAAGAGGTAAGAGACTCCTGCGTAGTTGGACATGATACCATGATTGCTACGGGTATCGAGGTGTTGGTGGGTGTTGACAGAACCTATGTGTAGGGTTCAAGCACTGAGCTAGGGCATCAATAGAGCATATCCTATGATTTGTCTTGAGAGAGGACAACTTGCCTAGGTGTGGAGTGAGGAGGCTTTCCTGATGCGTGGTTAGCTTTTTGAAGGTTCTTTAGATGGAGGGACATCGTATCGGGTATACTTCTCCACAAGATGGTTGTCCCTCGAAGTGTAGTACACTTTGGTGGCTGCTTGTGGCGAATGTCAGTTACTCAGCACCAGGCAGCACAACACACTATGTTTGTTTGGTGGTGGTTATGCCTGTGTGGCATAGTGTTTTATTGTACCCTGATTTAGGAAATTAGACTCTGGTATAGAGAAGATTGTGGTTTCAGAGTAGAGGCTTTGTGCTTGTTTCTATGGCTTCTTTGGTGGGTGTCTTGGATGCGATAGAGAGTATTCAGACATCGTTGGTTGTTTGATCTACATAGGGAGTGTGTGGGGTTAGATTGTGTGGGTTTTGGACTTGACTTGGCAGGAATAGCCATTTTAAGTGTGCATAAAGGATTTTGAAAGAGCATATGTGACCATGCTAGTCGAATTGGCCCACGCGATCAAGGCATGAAATCGATAAGGTTATGGAAAAAAAGTGAATCTGAGGATGGATACTCGACTCGAAAACATTGAAACAAAGCAAAAGGATAAGGAAGAAGGGAGTCACCACCTAATCTATTTATTGGAAAGACGAGGAAAACTGAGCAATAAAATATCCGATATGTGAGTGAAGAAATAAAATGCATGACTCCAATACCAATGGATAAACACAAAGGCCATCATAGGTAGAGAATGGGTAAGGACTCTTGTTATATACAGAGAAGGTGTTAGGTACCCCCGTACACCCAAAGAGTCGGTCTTTCTATGCTTTTTCGCTCATATGTGTGGCATGACAGTACAATGAAATTAATGAATATGCATGTGGCAAGATATGAGATATTATTTAAGCACAAATGCTATTTAATGTATGCCTTTTAGGTAAGATGCATGATGCTATGTAAGCAATAGTGCTATTTATTGTAAGCCCATATGGGCACGATGTTGAATGTGATGTAGATGTGAGTTAAATAGGGAGAAAATATGAAATCAAAAGTCAATAAATTGTGTTGAATCAAACCAAACAAATAGAGAACTAGTGCATGTAACCCGTGGTACTAGTATGCGGTATTGGTGCATGGTACGAGTTTATGTAGGTTTCGTTCACAAATGTTCCAATATCCCAGTGAACCACACAATGATGCGAACATGCATGGAACTAGCTTGGGAGCACAAGGGAATTCCTGTGGTCATCTTCATGTCCAAAAAATGATCTGGAACTCATGCTTGTCCCTTCCTAATGTCATGGGTTGGCATAGGCATGCTTGGTCATCGGTCAATCGCTATGGAGACCAAAAATGGCCTAACATGGCCTAGAATGTCGAGAAGGATGATGGGGAGTGGGAGGAGGTCATGTAGATGCTAGGATGAACAGAAGAACACGGGCACAACCCCCTTCCACTGTCACCACCAAGATAAATCGACGTTTGGGCTTGGATGACTATGAAGGCAACAAAGAACACCAGTGAATGCCCTAAATGACTTGGTGGAGAGAGGCGAAGAGAGAGGGATGCCAAAACGAACACAAAACGCGATGGTGGGTCACTACCCATGCTCAACGGCCAATGACCTCACATGATTGGCGAACCCATCGTTGGAAAACATGAACGATGCGATAACAATATAAAAACCGATGGAAACCAATAGAAAACACATTGAAACGCAAGGAAAACAATGTATAATAGAGAGATAATTAGATGCTATGCAGGTTGGGATCTTACCTGTGTGGTTGATGGCATTTGTCCCTCTCGGTGATGTTTGATCGGTGACGGGACGTCTGGCTTGCATTGGTTGTGTCGATAGGCTGTGAGAAGGCTGGGGTGTCCTGGCACGTTGGGGTTGTGGAGGATGCGACTGGTGTTGGCCAAGGATGCAGGCTTGACCAAGGGTCTGTGGGGTTTTGGCCAAAGAAGGAAGATAGTTGGAGGTGGAGGCTGCCAGAAGTCATTGGAGTGCTATGGATGCCACCTTGGGGTTCATGACATGCCTCTAGGGTTTTGGAAATTGGCTCCCCTCACATACACGAAGAGGGTGTGTTTTTATAAGTCTAGGATTTGCATGGGAAATGTTGGATTTGAAAGGGTTTGAGTTGAAATGTTTGGATTGGTTTTATGGGATTAGATTAGGGTTTTGGTAGTGGAGAAGGGATGTGGTGTCTCAAGGTATGTTAGGGTATGTGCCTAAGTCCATGCAAGTCGCCAATGAGCATTGAGCCAATGGTCCATGGGTTAAACAAACTGATCAACCTAGCTGTGTTGGCTACTGACCTAGGGCACCAGCACATCCAACCCGTCGTACCTATCTATGGGTCTTCCACATGAGAGACCCATGATAGGATCTAGTTGCTAGATTTTGAGCTTGTTTCCCATGTGTTTGAACCCCCAGTGGGCCTTGGGTTTGTGGTTTAGTGGTGGTTTTATGGTGTTGGACTGGTTTGTGGTGTAGGTTGGGGTCTTGGTATTGTTTTAGTCTATCGTGACCAAAGTGCTTCTTTCTGAAAGGTCCATTGACAAATAACTACAAAATCGGAGTGTCTACAGATGCCCCTCCCTGAGTGAGGTCGAGGAAACTGAGACCGATGCTTAGGGTTGACAAGATGCTCCACCAAAGTCTACAGGAGGGTTGTTTTTGCTGTTGGCCTTGAGTCGCTTATTTGGAAAATGCATTGAAAGTCATAACTAGTGGCCCATGCATGAAGCAAATGCAAAGGCAGATGCTAAAATGGGTCTCGTCCATCCGATACGAGAATCAAGGACAAGCAGAAATTTGTCTGTTCAAAGTGAAGTTGTGTGAGAAGGGAACACCAAATCTCGTCTGTCCAGTATAAGAATCTAGGTCAAGTGGGACTTTGTTCGTCCAGAGTGAAGTCATGTGAGAGATGCAAATTGGTTATTGTCTGTCTGGTACGAGAATCCTGAACAAGCAAGACTTCATCCGTCTAGAGTGAAGTCGTGTGAGAGATGGAAACTGGATCACGTCTATTCTATACGAGAATCCAGGACAAGCGGAACAACCTTTGTCCAGAGCTAAGTCACATGAGAGATGGAATAAGAGGCAGGTTGGAATCACTTACCTGGCCAAACATGCAGGGGGAGACTAGACACACCTGGCGCAGATGCGAGGTAGCACAATTCAATGCTATGCGATGCGATGCAACGTGAATGTTGCGTGCAATGATGTGACATAGTGCAATATGGCACTGCAATGTGATGTGATGCAATGAATGCAATGAGATGATGCATGTGATGCGATGTGATGATGTAGTGATATGCATGATGCATGAAATGTTGATGCAATATGCTAACACTAGGCAATGAGTTGGCGACCGATCAACTTGAGAGGGGGCATGACAAGCTACTAGACTTGTGCCAAGGGACGCTCAAACATACTATTGGGCTCATCGCACAACAGAGGGGGCATGACAGGCTGAGGGACCTATCAACCGAATAGTTTGGGATATCAGCCCAAAATGGAAAGAAAAAGGCATGACAAGATATTGGCCTTGCCGACCAAACAAAGACATTTGACGGATGTTGTTCAAATTGATGATGGTGTCACCCGATAGTTTGGGATATGAGCCCAAAATAGAAAGAAAGAGGCATGGCAAGATATTTGACTTGTTAACCAGACAAAGACATTTGGTGGATATCGTCTGAATAGATGACGATGTCACCTGGATGTTTAGGATATCAACCCAGAGATAGATAAGGGACAGTAAACAAGGCTATTGGGCTTGCCAACCGAGAAAAAAGAGCATGATGAGTTGACAAACTCACCAACCGGATAGTATGGGTTGTCAATCTAAAGGAGAAGAAGAAGGTATGGAAAGATATCAGACTTGCCAACCAAATAGAGACATTTGACGACTATGGCCAGACAGATGACAATGTCACCCAAATAGTTTACGGTATCAGCCCACGAGAGAAGATAAAGGAGCATGCAAATCTATCGATTGGGATGTGACCAGTGACAATGTGCGAGAGAGGGTAACGAACTTGTCAACCAAGATGCATTCAGTGACAATTTGAAGGTTGGAATGGATCTCGTTCGTTTAGTATGAGACTCCAAGGAAAGTAGGATTTCATTCGTTCGGAGTGAAAATGCACAAAAGCTGGATAAACGAACTTGTCAACCAAAATGCTATCGACAACAGTTCAAGAGTTGGATTGGATCTTGTCCATCCAGTACGAGATTCCAGGGAAAGCAGTTCGTCTAGAGTAAAGTCACACAAAAGCTGGATAGATGAACTTTTCAATCGAGATGCAGTCGGTGACAATTCGAGGGTTGGATAGGATCTCATGTCCGATACAAGACTCCAGAGAAAGCGGGGCTTCTTCCTTTCGAAGCGAAACCACGTGAAAGTTGAGATAAATTGGATCTCATCCGTTCGATATGAGATTCCAAGAAAAGCAGGGCTTCGTTCATCCAAAGTGAAGTCACGCAAAAGTTGAGATGAACTGGATCTCATCCGTCTGGTCCGAGATTCCAAGAAAAGCAAGATTTCATCCATCTAGAGCAAAGTCACACAAAAGCTAAGATAAATGAACTTTTCAACCAAGATGTAGTCATTGACAATTCAAAGGTTGGATTGGATCTCGTTTGTTTGATTCAAGATTCTAGGAGAAGTGGGACTTCGTCTGTTTGAAGCGAAGTCGCACAAAACCTGAGATAATCTAGATCTTGTCCATCTAGTACACGATGCTAGGAAAAGTGGAACTTCATCCGTTTGGAGTGAAACCACGCAAAAGTTGGAATAAACTGGATCTTGTTTGTCTGGTATGCGATTCTAGGAAAAGCAGGACTTCGTTCATATGGAGCGAAGTCGTACAAAAGCTGAGATAAACTAGATCTCGTCTGTCCAGTATGAGATTCCAGGAAAAGCAGAACTTTGTCTATTTGGAGGGAAGTCACGTAAAAGCTGAGATAAACAAACTTGTCAACTGAGATGCAATCAGTGACAATTAAAAGGTTGTATTGGAACTCATTCGTCTAGTACGAGATTCTAGGAAATGTGGGACTTCGTCTGTCAAGAGCAAAGTCACGCAAAAGCTGAGATAAATTGGATCTCATCCATTCAGTACCAGATGCCATGAAAAGTGAGACTTCATTCGTCTAAAGCAAAACCACGCAAAAGCTGGAATAAACTAGAACTCGCCCGTCCAATACGAGATTCCAGGAAAAGTGGAACTTCGTCCATCTAGAGTTGAATCATGCGAGAGATGATACTAAACTTGTCAATCGAGATGCAGCCAACGATAGTTCAAGAACTAGATAAATCGACTTGTCAACCAAGATGTAGTCAGGTGACTGTTCGAGAGCTGGATAGGATCTCATCTGTTCGATACGAGATTCTAGGAAAAGCAGGACTTTGTCATGCAAAAGCTGGATAGATGAAATTGTCAACCGAGATGCAGTTTGTGATAGTTCGAGAGCTGAGAGGGCAAATTTGCCTACTGAGAAGCAGTCGGTGGTGAAGCAACTAAGTAGGAATAAGTAAGACACCAAAGGATAACTAACATGCCCTATGCATCAAGAGGATGATACTAAAAGGCAATTGTCATGCCCTTGGCATCAAGAGGACGATACCAAAAGGCAACTGTCATGCCCCTGGCATCAAGGGGACGATACCAAAAGGCGGTTGATGTAACGACCTAGACGTGGATTATCATTTTTGGCCAGATATTTTAATGGATTTTTGGGTCCTTTGACGTTGAGTTCCCTACGTTTATTTTAAAACGCAGCTCAAGCAACGTTCTATGCCTATAATGTGGGTTCTGGCCCTTTTTGGCGTTAAGTGCTTTTGATGTTGTGCCAATCCTCGTGGGAGTTTTAGAGTTCGTCCTAGGTTGTGGAGGTTTATTTGCATGCCTGGGTGGTTGGTCCATGTTTGCACAAGTCACGTTGACATGGGAGGTCACGTGGTTTGGTCTCGTGCTGTGGGTTTTTTTCCTTCTTTCTTTTCTTTCTCCTTTCTGTCTCTCTCTCCTCACAAGCCCCACTCTTTATATTCTTCTTCTTATTCACTCCACTCCTCCTACACAAGACAGGGAGAGGGGGAGGATGAGGGAGGGACAAGAGAAGGAGAGGGGGAGGTGGCTAGAGGAGGAGGAGTTTGCCATCGTCACACCACCGTCGTCATGAGGAGGATGAGAAGACCAGATGTTCATGGTTGAAGAAGGAAGAGGAAGAAGGCCAACCATTCGTTCAAGGTACACACTCCTTGTAGAAATTCTTGCTTACGCAATTTGATGCATAAGGGCATGTTAGTGTGAATTGAATGTATATGGATGCTTGGAGAATTTATAGTGATTTTTGGGAATTTATGTGGCAATTACGATGACTCTGTGTTTTTGGGTTGAATAGTGTTTTCAGCACATTTTCTTGAATTTCTTGAGCCATGGGTGATGGATTCCCATGAATTTTGTCGTTGACAGTCGAGCTTGGCGAGTTCTTCAGTCTAGTATGTGGAATATGATTTTTGGTTGCTTGTGTGATTTTTAGTTGCAAAAATTTAATCTTGATTTATACTATTCATCTGAAGTGTTTTTCGATGATTTCTCAAGCTGTGGTGCGTGGAATTTGATGTTTCTTATTCCATTGTATTGCTTGCATGATTTCCTTTAGTTTGGTACCTTGTTTGCCAAGTTTCATGCTGTATAGACTAGATTAGGGCTTGATAGGGGTGTTGGCCTCCATGGGTTTAGAGCTCTAAGCTCTGAACCCAGAACAAGGGATCCAAGCGCACCTCCTAGGTGCAACTAGGAGGCGTACCTACCAGGCACACCTGGCAGATAACCCTGGTTGTTTAGTTTGAGGTGTTATATTGTTTATTTGTATTGGTAATCTTGTTAAATGGAGGTTTAATGATATGGGTAAGTTGGGAGTTCATAAATAATTAGGATAATCATTAGAGATGGCCTAGGGATTGCCTAAAAGAGATTAGCAAGACCTTACTTGGGCAGAGGGTAGAATAAAAGATGATAGAACTTAGAATTACTAGGTTCTCTCTTTAATGGCTTAGATGGACTTTAGGATTTATATTTAACCCTAGGATTGTAGTTGAGGTATGTTTTGGCGTGGTATGCTAAATTAGATATTTAGTGGCACAGTTAGGTGTTGACATTAAGCTGGCTATGGCTCATGTGAGACACAAGCCAATAGGAATCAGACACTTTGGCACCAAAACTTGGTGTTCTAAGTGCGCTTGGTGTGGCGTTCTAGGCTTGACAAAAGAGCTGTCGAGGCAGTACTTTGAGTTGTGATTTTGGTTTTGTTTTTTGTGTCGCTTTTGGGCAAGGAGTTTTGTGATTTTTTAGGAAGGGTGTTTAATGGTTTTCCAGAAGATTTTGGAAAGAGAAATGCATCAGTTTGCAAAGGATTTGAAAAGCGTTTTCCATGATATTTCTACTTAGATTGACCGAGAGACCGTAGGGGCACGTTACCTGGACCCGAAGGTGTGACAACACCTTTGGAGGGTCGAACGTGGCACCTAGGTTGAGGTTTTTGAATGAGGGCCCAAATACCTAACCTCTCGGTCAACCTTAAGGATGGGTGATACCTTTAGGGTTGTGAGTTGTTTTCCTAGAACGAGGTCCATGTGTTTGTGCTTTTTGGAGGACCAAGAGACCGATGCTCCCAACCGACCTTCTAGAGATAGGTGATACCTCTAGGGTTGTGAGCTACATGCTTAGATTGAGGTCCACGTTGTTTTCGTGATTTTGCTAGTGTTTGTAGTTGTGGTTTGAGGTGTTGGCTGGACCTAGAGGTGAAAGAGACTCTGGTTGTTCCAAGCACTGAGGCTAGGACATCGAGAGGGCATACCTTGTGGTTTGTCCTGAAAGAGGGATAGCTTGCCTAGGTGTACGGTGAGGGGGCTTTCATGATGTATGGTTAGCCGTTGATGGTTCTACAAGTGGTAGGATGCTAGGATAGGTAGACTCCTCCATAAGGTGATTGTCCATGACAGTGCAGACATTGTGGTAGCTTCACAGTGGACTACTTGTGGCCAGTGTTGACTACTTGACACCGAACAACTCGACACATTGTTGTGCTTGTGGTTTTTACTGTGTCCTGATTCAGGGGATCAGGCTCTAGCCTAGAGGTGGCCGTGGTGTTGTGCCTAGTTGAGGCGTAGTACTTTGGGAGCAGTAGCTCCTTGGTTTTGGTCTAGAGTAAATCGTGGTTTTAGAGTAGAGGCTCGAAGGCTTTGGTGTAGCTGTTTTCAATCTAGAGGAGACTGTGTTACATAGAGCAAAGGTTCTCTATTTGTTTTGTGGTTACTGTTATGGGTGCCTAGATGCTTTAGAAAGTGTGCAGACACTGTGAGTTGTCTTGTCCACCCATAAAATGCGTGGGACTAGGTTGTATGTTTTGTATGGTTTTAGGCCTGAGTTGGTAAGAACAACCTTCTTAGGTGTGCATAAAGGATTTTAAAATTGCATGCATGTGGTTTTGAAAGGAAAAGAGAAAAAATGGTTTTTAAAGGCATGGTTTTGAGTTTTGTTGTCTGTCGGGCAATGGTGGATTGCATGGTTTTGGTGTTGCGGCATCCAGGTGGGGATGCCTGTGCTCGTGTGCCTGTGGCATTGTTATGCCTATTTCCTCGTGTAACATCAAGGCCTGATTATCCATTTTTGTAATAAACCATGTATTAATTGTAATATTGTGTTTAATGGTTTATTAATGGATAATATGTTGTTTCTTGGTTGTGTGTGGTTGTGGGTGGTTTTCTGTGCATCTGGTTGTGAATTGGGACCTATTTGGAGTTCGGTTGGAGGATGCACAGCGGTCTCGGTTTACGTGCCGTTCTTTTCTCTTTTCTTTTCTTCCTCTTTTTCCTTCTTTTCCGCGAGCCCTAACTTTCGCCATCTTTCCCCTGTCTTCTTCTTCTTCCTCTTCTCCCTCCCGTGCCACCACCGACGGAGGCCCGTGCCTCCCCATCTCGTCCGATGGGATGGGTG
>JAMKQA010027574.1:0-27902 GCA_024699735.1 Posidonia australis
GCATTTGAAGCCAAAGCAAGTGAATGGGTTCATGCATGAAAATGTGTGAAATACTTAAGAACAAGCATGATCTGGATAAAACGAATCAAAACATGTGTAAATGTTGATCAAATGTGCATGCTTCTACGTGCAAGAGCATACATGGTGCATGGTTAAAAATATTAAACATGGAAACAATTGCTCATGTTGATTACATGCTAGAAATGCAAACATGGATTAACATGGAGATCATTTGCATAGAAAAAAACAAGCATGATATCATAAACTACAAAAGCATGGAGCAAAACAGATCATATGCAAGGTTTTTAGCATGTTTTATTCAGTTCTGAAATGGCATTAAGAAAAGTAACAATGGAGGTAGAATACCTACCTCACGATGTGTTCCTTCTTTGCGATATCAAAGATAAGAAATCCTTTGTTGCTTTGGAAGGCTCTAGGACGCAAGGAGATGCTCCAGGGAACGACAATAAGCCGCTGGACTGGTGGAGAAGCTCGTGCAAGGGTCGGGTTTTAGAGTAGAAAATGGCTGGGTGCCGGGATTTCTACTCAGGATTCTCAACTCTCAGGATTTCATCTCTTCAAAAGGGTGCCTATGGGGGTCCTTTTATAGGGAACTCTCAAGGGTGAGTTACGGGTATAAGGAGAGCCTCGCAGACGAAGAGCCTGGAATATTCCATGGCACATTCGCTGCTGGAGGTAACAACCAAGGAAGGCGGAAAGCTAGCAGTCGCAGCCTGCGCAGCGTTGTGCGCCAGGGATGTGCGCTGGCTAAGTGCGCCACCTATGTGTGCTAGGGAAGTGTGCTAGGTTGGTGTGCTAGCTAGGTGTGCTAGTTAGGTGCTCTCCCCTATTGGTCTGGTTTCTAGATTGGGCTGCAGGCTTGCTACGGGCTTAGAGTTAGTTCAAGGGTCAGCCATATCCAAAGCAACAATTGGAGCCTTATCAATGAGTCACCTCAAAATCGGAGTGTCTACAGTACCTACACATCCTCCTCAAGCCAACCCCGACATCTGTGGCCCCTGAGTTGAATCACAACCCCATCTCTGGTTGAGCAATACCGTCGCCGGTCGTCAAGTCACTGGCAAGCACCAACAAAGCTAGCCAATACACTCACTATTTAGGCCTTCTATTACCATTTAGAAAACACTATACAATCTCATCAGACCTCCTATAGCCTCTAGCAACCAACCTTACTCTACCTCTAATGCCATTGAGCTACCAACCGAAGAGATGACTACCGTGAGCCGTCGGAAGGACAGCAACCCACAAGTAAGCCTTTTCCTGTGGTACATTTGTTGCCTAATTCCCAATGTCACATTGCATTTTTCAACATGATTATTGTGTGATTTTCCCTACACTTGCATCATCATCCATGCACTAAATCACACATCCATGGATGCCGATGATGGGTTCCCATTGCCCATTCATGGCCAAAAGACAATGAGCACGTGGCGACCTATCCAGCCATGTCCCTGACCTTCCTCTGAGCTTTCCTAGACATCCACTTGAAGCTCCTAGCTGCCTGTATGGTCAATCGAGCTCGTGGCTACCAGCGAGACATGGTGAGGACGACGGCCACCTTGCATTGCTTGCATCCCCATCCTCACTACATCCATCTCTCCCGACTCTCTCCCTTCACCCTCTAGAAATGTCATAGCGGCTCCAAGAGGTCACGACTGGCTTCCTCGACTGAAGAACTCTAGTGGAACCAAACAACTGTGAGGGGAGATGGGTAGGAACATCCAAACATCCATATTAGCATCCAAACCTCCAGACATGTTCATCAACATCCACTCTAGCTTACCCATGCATAACATTGCCGCTTGCATCACCGCATTTCAATTTGGTGCGATGACAAAGCTTGTATGAAGTTCTGTAATTCTTTTAGTGCATCCCAATAGTGCGATTAGGTGGCAAACCGTGCTGGCGCATGTTCCTAGTGAACCTAGTCAGCGTGAATTGCCAGCATGACTCATAGAATTAGAACAAACTGTCAAACTATGCACCTTGCATCATTCTGTTTTGATGTTTTTTCTTCTAATCTTACATGATTATCTTCTGTTTCTCACAACTACATGTCTTTGCCTGCATTCCATGATTTTCCCTCATGTTTTCCAATATCCGACATTCATCCATAGGGCAATGATGTTTACTATATCATGTTATTAGGACAGACGGTCTAGAATTCATATAGTGCGACTGAGCACTAGATCGCATGGTTCTCCGTCTCATTCATCTCATTCACATTAGCATGACATATATATAGCATTTGTCCATCTTAAACTTAGCAAGAATGTAATAGCATTGGCGACACAAGCGAGCTCGTCGGGCGTATGGGGGTGCCTAACACCGTCCCCATGCATAACAGGAGTTGTTACCTTTTCTCTAGCCCACAACGACAAATGTGTTGCATCCATTAGGCACGGATCCCATATTCATCACCGTGCAGCACCAAAGTTTTTGCATCCCTCTCACACTAGTAGATAATGGCACAGGCTTAAACGTCTATCCCTTGCAAACCACAAGCAAAATTGAATTCAAATCTGAGGACATTACTCAAATAGTGAAAGGAATGATGGCCTTTGACAATACTCACCATGATGCTTTGGGTATTCCGATTACTCCCTCGGTGGTTGGTCCAACTCAGTTTGATGTAGAATTCTATGTTGTCGACCTTGAGCAATCCTTTAATCTCCTGCTTTGGTGCCTTTAGCTACACAAGCATCAGGTCATCCCCTCCATCCTTCATCACATGATAAATTTTGCTAAGGCGACAACTTGTTGTCATGGCAGAAAACTTTGAGAAGGAGAGGGTCAAGGCTATCTCATTTGTTTCCCATCAGACTATCCATTTTGAGCCTAAGCCTTTGAATGTGCTTTATCATATTAATCGGCTTGAACTGATTAATTTCATTCCTACCCACGAGCATGCCAGCCACCTCGCTATTCACAACAATCCGGTCGTGATGGTCGAGAACTTCTATCACTGATGGGGGTCTAAGGAGGGAGCACCTCTTGGACAATACAGCTAAGGAATCATCGAGACCATCATCGTAGAGGAAAGGAGGGAATTTAAAGGACTCGAATACGAATGGTGGTCTCAAGATGGACTCCAGCACACATGTAAGTCCTAGAAGCTTTTTATCCCTCAAGATATGTCTAACTTTATTAGTGCAGGCGTCTTGGACCCCAACTAGAGTCACATGACCATAGAAATAGTACAGCAATAGCATGAGTTAGTCGATGAGCAAGAGTGGATTTGTGTAGAAGATTACTACTTAGAAGAAGACCACTCAGATACATAAAGCATGGAGAAGGCAAGCAAAGAGGTTCAGACGTCTCCAACCTTGTCAGGGTCAATAAGACTAGCACTTCCGTCCACAAACTCAACAACAATTTACACTGTAGTTCCAACTATAGGATTAATAGTGACAGTTCCATTTGCAATCCCACCAGCTTCTCAGCCAGCCATCACAATAGCTTCCAATCAGTTAACAACACTATCGGTAGGTCCACTCATGAGTTCAGCAGCTTCAACACAACAGTCAACTTCGCCAGAAACTCAATCACTCAGTTTAGCCATTCCTACAGTTCCTTCAACATCACTAGTAGTGTCACCAGCACCACTGGCACATCCTCCATCTGTCTTAGCAAATCTAGTGTCATCATCACTCCGCATAGCACCACCTGTAAATCCACCACCTATGTCACCAGAAGACACATCAATGAGCACAATCATCCAGCCATCAATCCAGCCAGTACACTCGACAACGTAATCTACTCTTCCTTTGGTCCAATGGGTAGCCTCTTTAGGGCCAGTTTCATAGATCCCAGTACAACTAATGGCTCAAAGCGTCACCCGAGGCCAAGAAGCCATTGAGCATGAGATGCAAGAAGCTACCATCGCTTATTATGTCAATCTAGCCTCTGACATGGAGGAGGGAGTTGCAATTGAAGCACAGATGGATAATATGCTCAGTGATTTAGAAATTCTATTCCAAGAATAACTGGTAGCATTGACAGAAGATGCGGAAGAAGAGCTCAGACTTGAGAAAGAGAAAGTAGTAATCATGGAGCTTGAGATAACCCAATCAAGGTAGCCAGACCAACCATTCATCATTGTCTCTAGAGAACCAAAAACAACATACACTAGACCAAGGGAGTTAATCTCCGAGCAACCAGGAGGCGGGTCTACGTGGAATTACCAGCTCAAGCCTTAATTCAGGAGTGAGGGTGTAGACACATCGATTTTGCAGGAACTCACCAGTGGTCTTTGGAAAAAGGAAGATGCAGTAACGGTGCACCACAATTACGAATGGCTCATTCACTCTTCCCCAAAGCCCATTAAATACTCCAAAACAACCCAAACCTTTAAACCCTCATTCACCACAATCTATAGCTCCCATGTGGTCCTAAGAGATCATGGAACAAGCCTAGAATCTGAAGGTCAGGCCTATCACTAGGTCAAGTGCAACTTCAAGGTGCGACTCGTTGGCGAGCCTCTGGGGCGGGACGTCTTGAGAGTTATTCGAAGCATGTATGTCCGACGGAGGACATTGGCACAAAAAGTCGGCGACATGCCCTATTTCAAAACATTTAAACTAACAAGTTCAGTGGACATTTCATCGCTTGGGACCACTACATTCAACATTGTTACTGGCTTGCGTGGATCTAGGAATGGTCCAAAACATCCTCAAACCATCATACCCCTATATTCCCACCTAAATCTCAATCAAATCCATGCAATCTCCATCCCAGCCATCGAGTCCAAGATAGTTAGCCATCGATGGCTGATAGTAGCCTCCTCCACCTACTTAAAAACCTTCAGCATCCAACGAGAGCTAGCTCTAGAATCTCGCTCTCACTTTTGCTCTGGCCTTTGCTCCTTGACTCTCCCTTGCTCTTGCCACCTAAGCTTCCTCACTGTCCAGAGCTTGAGCACCTATTGTCGGTCAAAATTTCCCAACGACACCCAAACCCAAACACCCACACCCACTACACCAGTCCTAGCAACTTCCATCCAATCCATTCCACCCCAATCCACACACACTCCAAGCCTGTGTGTGAGCCATCCCTAAAGCCAGAGCAACTTTCCTCCCATCGTCGACCACACCAAACCTATCGTCAGCGAGCACATTCGAGTAGTAGTAGCTTCTACCTCTGGTTGAGGCAATTCACTCTCATCCTCCACAAGTAAACCTTCCTCACTAATCCAGTAACTCGTCTCTTACTTGAGTTTGGTCTGCCTATGAGTTTCCAACTTGTATTTGCCGCTGTTTTCTCGTTGGATTCCTATTTTTGTTTTTGGTCGCTGCATTGCATTGCATTGTCGATGTGCCTGTGGCTTTGGGTGAGGCTTCAGTCATTGTAGACACTCCACTTTGGTAGCCACTCGCTGGTGGACCCATCTGGAAGAACACTTTGATGGCAACAAGGCTTTTTTTTTTCCTCACTACAGACCATTTGACACCCCAACACTAGCCCATGACCCAAACCCAACCTAAACCCCACCTAAACCAACTTTCAAGCCCGCTTGTGGCCTAGATGCTGAGTGGATTGGGCTTGCCTTCCTTACAAGTAATCTGTCTTAGGACCACCATTGCCCAATAGCCTACCCTTATCATGTGGATGTGGCACGTGGATGTCCTACGTCAGTGTTGACAAGTGAAGGATAGACTTGTCCTTTCACCAATGGCACACCGAATTCTCATCTACCATTGGCTGAAATAGATCTAAGCATGTCCTACTCTCATCTTGGCCATGAAGCGCCCCATGCTGATTCAAATTCCCATCCTATCCTCTTGATCAAATCTGAGCCAGAGGATGAGAGTTGGTGAGAATCAACGGATCAGATTCAAACAACCCTCTATTTAACGAACCATCTTCTCCAACGATGGACTCTCTTGGCCAGAGTTTGTCTCCACTCACTCCCTACATATCCTTCTTGCTCCCTAATCTCTCATCTCCCTTCTAGAAGCACCACTGTCCTCCGCCCATCCATCGAAAAACCAACCACCACCACATTTCTCAGCCACTAAATCAGTTGTTTCCTCCACATCCCCAAGCCTTCCCCGACAGCTACATTGCTTCCACACCCTCACTCCAGCTTCCTCACACACTCACCTACGTTTCCACAATGACCCCAACCTTCGCCTTGCCACCCTACCATTGGTTCAGGCTACCTCGTTGGAGAAACAACACTACATTGGCGAGACAACTTCTTCTGGCACACGAAAGGTACCTTACACCTCCTGTTTTCCTTTCGTAGCATACCAACCTTGTTAAACTATCAACATTTCTAGTATTTGTGCCTTGGTTTCCATTCATTGCATCATACTTCACCAGCAGATGGTCGACGACTTGCGTGAGGCTGATGGCCTTTGAGTGTGTGGTCTAGTCTATCTTGAGGCTTCGTTCTCCTTCCTTTACCTCCACATAAGCTGCTCGACACTCCATCCAAGCTCCTAGCAGTCGTCAGTGGCCAAACGGATGAGAGTCAAGCCAGCAAACTCCATATGGATGAAGGGAAGTGTGCATGCATTATCATTTTACTTTATCGCTTCTTGGATCATCCTCATACCTCCGTCATGGTCCCCGAAC
The DNA here is from genome assembly GCA_024699735.1 of Posidonia australis. Lineage (NCBI taxonomy): Eukaryota > Viridiplantae > Streptophyta > Magnoliopsida > Alismatales > Posidoniaceae > Posidonia > Posidonia australis. The sequence goes on from JAMKQA010027574.1 coordinate 6,601, forward strand.
AGCTCCAAAGGGTTGACAGTCTCTTCTTGCCATGGCCATGGTCGATGGAGGTCGTCCAGTCTAGTGAATATGACCAAAGGGAGAGGGAATGGTTCAGTTGATTTTAATGTGTTTGGTTTACCTATATGTATTCATGAATGAGTGTTCTATTATTCTAGATGGTTACATTCTGGTTGCTCGGGGAAGACGATGAAGGTCTGTTGTCTGGTCCAAATTTGGGACTGTAGGCTGATACCATGTGTTGATCCCAGGGATGGCCTGGTCCAATGCACAAGCAGACTCAACCCCCTGCTTTGTTTGCTCTCTACATTTGTTTTTTGTTGAATGATTTGTATGTTTCAATTCCTTCTTCTTTGCATTACATGACCATATGCTTGGTTGCAAGATTTGGATTTTATAATGCATATTATGGACAATGAATAGTCTGTTGTCTGGAGTACATACCTGGCCCATGATAGGCCTGCGTAGCATAGTAGTGTGGGTTTTCCAAGAACTTTTGCCCACCTAGACTAAGTCCCTCAACTTTGGTTTTCTTGATATCGTTTCTTAATAATGCTTCTTGACTCTGTACCTCCTATTACTCTGATTAGTGTGTTTATTTTGCCTTGCTTTATTTCCCTTGCATGCTTTTATCTTTGCATCATCATGCTTAAGTGGCAATCATGAATGGCAATCGAATGCCTACATAGCTTCACATGTGAGCAAGGAAGCCGAGAATGACCAATTCGTTGGGCACATAAGGGTGCCTAATACCTTCTCCATGCATAATAGAAGTCCTTACCCTTTCTTTGGTTCTCATTGACTCATGTGTCGCATCTATTGCCATGGATTTCCTTCGATTTTTTGATGCATCTTGATTTGCTTTATTGATTGGTTTTCTTCGATTTTCCTCGTCTCCCAAATTGAATAGACTAGGTGGTGACTCCCTTTTTTTCCCCTTATCTGCCTTTTGTGATGTTCCTTCCTTTCTCCCAAATGGAACATCCTCCATTAGATTAGCCCTCTTTGCCATGGCCCTATAGGTCCTCGTGCACTCCCTCTATGCCTCGAGGGTCCCCCGCTAGCATGGTCATAGAAAGCTGGCAACTCCACTGGGGATGTTAGACTCTGATTTAGCTACGGTGACTACCACGCGGGTCCTAGAAGTTCTGCCAGCTACACCCTATCTCTTGGGCCCTCCTATTTTAGGAGTTCAATCAGCTGTGGTATCATTTGTTTTGGGGGCCATTCCTGTTCCGCTCTTGACTTCTGACCTATCTTTTGATGGGTCTTCGGCCAAACAAGCTCAGTACTTGAGAGCTTTGACCTGTGGGTTCGAGCGTTTGTCCCTTTCTCTTTATCATGTTGAGAGTCCTCCTCCTTCGACCTCTGAGGTTCCAGTGTAGACCACTATAGCATTGTAGGCTCACCCCACTACTCTATCGCTCATACCATCTCCCGAGCATCACACAGCTCCAACGATGGGGGCGTTATCTCTGCCTCTTGCACCACAATTGCATTGGTCACAACATGCATCACAGTCATTTAGAAATCAACTCGTTGGTTGTGTGAGAGTACAGCATTTCTCGAGTCCGTCACCCGGAGCTGTACCGGTGCCGCAGTTGTTGCTCTCGCGCTAAACACCACACACAACACAGCATATTCAGAATTCACCTCACCATCAAGATCAGGTCCCAACACGTAGGTCGTCACCACACACTAGACGCACACCTCCCACTGTCAAGCCAGTGCATCTCGTCGCATCAACTCAACAAGGATAGCAACCTAAGGAGAAATGAGGTCGTCGCATTGAAAGTGACTACACTCCACTAGGTGAGTCGCTGAGCGCTATTTTTCCTCATGTTGTGCCACTTCTAAGACTCTCGGATCCGCGTCCTTCACCAACTCCACTCCATCAGTGGTACGATGCGAACGTATACTATGATTATCATCGAGCCTCGGGGCATTCGACTGATAAACACTCTATGGGATGTCATACAGACTTTGATCGACAGTGGGACTATTGTTGTTGACACACGAGGTGCAGCACCCACGTCCATATCTCCATCCTCATCAGCATTTAGGTCAGTACACACCACATACACACACTCCACCGTTGAACTAGTGCATCACGTTGCACCAGATCGACAAGAACAACAACCTAAGCAAAGGCGCGGTTGTCGCACTGAAAGTGACTTCACTCCTCTTGGTAGGCCACTGAGTGCCCTCTTCCCTCAGATTGTGTCACTTCTACGACTCCTAGATCTTCGTCCGCCACCAAAGCCACTCCCAAGGTGGTATGACGCTGGTTCGCGTTGCAATTATCATTGAGCCCCGGGACACTCGACCGATAATTGCCACACTCTCCAGGATGTTGTTCAAAGCTTGATCGACAAATGAGCTATTGTCGTCAATGCACAGGAGGTAGCCCACACATACACCTGCATACACGCTCGCACACACATGTGCACACCCTAGAATAGCCGACCTTACCATGTCTGAGCCTGCAAGCTCCGAGGATACTGAAACCTCAGGGGTTTCCCTCTTTCTCCCAATTTTTCCCAGGGAATCCATCAGGCCTCTTTTTTTCTAGCTTGTCCTCTCTCTACTTCTGTCTGGCAGCACATGTGCATGCTGCTCTTGTTCTTCTTCTCCATTTGCCTAGTTTGTCCTCCTTTCTTTTCTCAGTTTTGTCCGACGACACACATGTGTGCGACTCTTGTCCCTGTTCCTTTGTGGGGGCCTAACCTAAAGTTTGCCAGTTTGCCATTCATGGATCTAACCCAGCACGTGCAAATACCTTGGATCGAATAGGAGACAGCCGTCACAACAGATATCAACTCTGACAGAGATGCAGTTTTAATGTCACCAGCAGATTCAGCATTCACAGTGACAGTCTCAGTTCCAATAATCGTTGTGATAGCTTCTGTTACACCTGCCTTGATTTTGATTTCCAGTGGTACTGCTAGGAGTTACTTTGAACCCCGATGGCATCGACAAATAGCAACGACAAGGACTAGAGTTGTATCCTTTCTCTTTGTTCACTGTTGTTTTCTCTTTTTGCATCATCATATACCAAAACACAAAAAAATATAAAAAGCACAAAATTTGAAAAAGGAAAAGAAAAACACAAAACAGGGAAGAAACATCAAGAACAATTTAAAATGGTAGTTTGCTTGTCATTAACATTCTGCCCGATGATGAAAAATTGGGAAAGCTTGCCAATGTCAGAATGGATTATTCCCTCCTTAGTTGTCACTACTTAGACGACCAAGTTAGCAAGGGAGCCACCAAAGATCAAAGCCAGACGAAATGTTTAAGCTCCGCAAGGATCTTGCACCTCCAAGAGGGAGATAAAATGTTAGGGGTGACAGAGAGTGTGAGCCAGAAAAGACAACATACATTCGCAAGGGCATAAAAGAATAGAAAAGATAGAAGGCAAAGACAGAAGTCAGCCCAAGAGTGAGAGGCGTGCGTTGTAGCTCTACTTTTACCATACCTTGGAGAGGAGTTGGAGTATGCACTCAGTAAAATCAACCTTTGATGGACTGACCCACCCTCTTGCAATAAAGGCCTCCTGAATAGACCGAGCACTTATTACCTCCAAGACAAGGTTAGAGTGAAACTGCACGTCTGTGAGGGAGTAAAAGAAAAGATAATGATGTTGAACAAGAAAAAGCAGGTGCAGGACCTTAAAGGGTTTGGCATGGAGCCAGGTCCATTACGCTACCTTACAGTGAGTTCGAGTGCCACCACTACCTCGTGAGAGCCACAACACGACTTGTGAGTCTCTGTAGTGGAAACTAAGTCGAAGGAGTCATCCTCCTCTAACAGCCATACAGCTTTCCAACCTAACTGAGGGCAAACAAAGAACTGAACTAAACAAGAAAATAATCCAGATAATGAACTCATTGAATAAGCAAAGTAGTGAATCTAGAAAACAAGCAACTAAAATTACAAGGCATGCACTTCTTGATTAGACGATAGGACATTCTTAAATAACTAAATTGCTCACAATAGCAGAGTCCACAATAATAAACATCATAGCCTTGCTTGGATCAATCTTTTTGTTTGCATATAGACTTGTTCAACAGGATTTTTGCTAGGTGCTTTTAGCCAGGATATTTCAGCTCCTCAGTAGCCAAAGTGCATATACAGTGAGGACACCAATTAGCGTACGAGCTACACAGACCTACAGAATCGGCAGTGTAACAACAATTCCTCCGCAACAGTTCAAGTGTGGTAGACACTGTTCGTGGAATGCCTGAGGACAACACAACTGAGTACATGTTTGTAGCCAGAGCCTAATGACATAATGAGTAATAGAGTAAAGAAGAGCCAGCCTAAGATAGACTATGGTGTATCACATCAGTTCTTGCCATTGGAGTATAGCTCAAGATAGTGGATGAATATACATGCCTCCAGTCAATGAACAAATGTGTCTCTGACCTCAACAAAAGTCAGCCACGGCCACTTCAGAGATTCAAAGTATGCCTACAGTCACAGTCAAATCCTCAGGTCTTTACATCCTCAGGTGGTGCCCAACACGTCCCAGGGTAGCCTGGCTTAATGCCAAAGGCATCCTTTTTTGCCTTGGTGTCTCCTGATCTGAATTCTGAGCATCATACACCTTTTATGCGAGGGGCATGTCAGCTACTCTCTAGCTGGGCTCACACACGCCGTTGCTTGGTTCATCAAGGGCAAGACTGTTATTCTCTGATCAAAGCCTACATGGCAAATGACTAGTGGAGACAACAGCATAGCTCGGACTCTGCGCAACAATCCAGAATTTGGCTAATACAATCAGGAGAATATCCTAAAGTGGCATGGCCAAATACAGAGCTATCAGAACACCACGGTTGAGCAAAACATATCCTAAACATACCAGTCAGAGGCAAACTATAATCCCAATCAAAGGCCTCTGTCAAGTTGCCACAATTCCTTCTGTCTTTCAAGTACAATATGGGAAAGCAGTTGGGTGCACATACATCTAGCCACTAGATGAATGGATCACTTGCTTCGACTAGTGATGGCCTCAAGTACTGCAGTGGTCCATGGAACATCTGTAGTTATAGTTTGGCTTCCAAGACCCCATACCCTCAAGTGATGTCCAGCCAGTCCAATACCAGGGGCATGTTAGCTGCTCTTTGGTTAAAGGTCATGTACAAAACACCAGCTACAACGTAATTGAACCAGAGTCTTTGACCAGGGGCATGTCAGCTATTCATTGGTCAAAAGGCACAGACAAAGCACAAGCTACATTGTAACTAAGCCAGAGCCTTCGACCGGGGGCATGTCAGCTGCTCTTTGATCGAGTCATGTTTCAGGCACCTAACAGAGCATCCACTTACAATGTAACCGAGCCAAAGCCATCGACCAAGGGCATGTAAGCTGCTTTGTGAAAGAAGGATTGTTTTGAGAATGCTTGGTGCAAATTATCGTCCAAATGATGATTGGTGCACCTTCTTATAGAGAAGTGGCATTCATCATATAAAGGCTCCTACAAGATGACAACTGTAGTAGGGCACTATGCTGTTTCAACTTACATCCCCCACAGCGGCGACGATTTAGGGTGCACTGATACTTGAATAAGATCCCCCTAGCAAATCCTTTTGGCTAAACAGAAGATCAGGCCCTCTTGCCTTTGAATTCTGATCCTAAGGATGGATTCAAGGCACCCCCGTCGCCTTTCAATTCCGATCCTAACCGACGAATTCAAGGTCTCCCTTTCTCATCTTGTCTAGACTACCTACCCAGATTCTAGGTGTTCCCATCCAAGGTTTAGTCCATTCGGACGAATCCTGGTGTCTCTTTCCCATCCAAGGATCGATCCATTTGGATGAATCTTGGTGCCACTCTTTCCACCCTTGATTTTTCCCATCCAAGGTTTGCTGTAATCGGACGAATCCTAGTGCCACTACTTTCACCTTTGAATTTTCCCATCCAAGGTTCGCTCGATTCGGACGAATCTTGGTGCCACCCCTTTCGCCTTTGAATGTTCCCATCCAAGGTTCGCTCCATTCGGACGAATCCTGGTGCCACTCTTTTCACCCTTGATTTTTCCCATCCAAGGTTCGCTCTATTCGAATGAATCCTAGTGCCACCACTTTCACCATTGAATTTTCCCATCCAAGGTTTGCTCTATTCAGACGAATCCTAGTGCCACTCCTTTCGCCTTTGAAATTTTCCCATCCAAGGTTCGGTCTATTCGGACTAATCCTGGTGCCACCCCTTTCACCTTTGAACTATCCTATCCAAGGTTGGCTTTATTCAGATGGATCCTGGTGCCACCCCTTTCGCCTTTGAATTTTCCCATCCAAGGTTCGTTCTATTCGGATGAATCCTGGTGCCACCCCTTTCGTCTTTGAATTTTCCCATCCAAGGTTCGCTCTATTCGGACGAATCCTGGTGCCACCCCTTTCACCCTTGAATTTTCCCATCCAAGGTTCGGTCTATTCGGACGAATCCTAGTGCCACCCCTTTCGCCCTTGAATTTTCCCATCCAAGGTTCGGTCTATTCGGACGAATCCTAGTACCACCACTTTCGCCTTTGAATTTTCCCATCCAACGTTCGGTCTATTCCGACAAATCCTGGTGCCACTCCTTTCGCCTTTGAATTTTCACATCCAAGGTTCGGTCTATTCAGACGAATCTTGGTGCCACTCCTTTCGCCTTTGAATTTTCCCATCCAAGGTTCACTCTATTCGGACGAATCCTGGTGCCACTCCTTTCGCCTTTGAATTTTCCCTTCCAAGGTTCGGTCTATTCGAACGAATCCTTGTGCCACTCCTTTCGCCTTTGATTTTCCCATCCAAGGTTTAGTCTATTCGAACGAATCCTTGTTCCAATCCTTACACCTTTGATTTTTCCCATCCCAGGTTCGCTCTATTCGGACAAATCCTAGTGCCACTCCTTTCGCCTTTGAATTTTCCCATACAAGGTTCGCTCTATTCGGACGAATCCTGGTGCCTCCCTATTTCACCTTTGAATTTTCCCATCCAAGGTTCGCTCTATTCAGATGGATCCTGGTGCCACCGCTTTCGCCTTTTAATTTTCCCATACATGGTTCGGTCCATTTGGATGAATCGTGGTGCCACCGCCTTTCGCCTTTGATTTTCCCATCCAAATCCTGGTGCCTTTTTTTCCCATCCAAGGTTTGGTCCATTTGGACAAATCCTGGTGCCATCCATTTTGCCCTTGAATTTTCCAATCCAAAGTTCAGTCTATTCGGACGAATCCTGGTGCCACCCCTTTTGCCTTTGAATTTTCCCATCCAAGGTTCGCTCTATTCGGACGAATCCTGGCGCCACCCCTTTTGCCTTTGAATTTTCCCATCCAAGGTTCGCTCTATTGGAAAAATCCTGGTGCCACCCCTTTCGCCTTTGAATTTTCCCATCCAATGTTCGGTCTATTCGGACGAATCCTGGTGCCACCCCTTTCGCCTTTGAATTTTCCCATCCAAGGTTTGCTCTATTCAGACGAATCCTGGTGCCACCACTTTCGCCTTTGATTTTTCCCATCCAAGGTTCAGTCCATTCGGACGATTCCTGGTGTCTCTTTCCTATCCAAGGTTCGCTCTATTCAGACGAATCCTGGTGCCACTCCTTTCGCCTTTGAATTTTCCCATCCAAGATTCGCTCTATTCCGATGAATCCTGGTGCCACCCCATTCGCCTTTGGATGTTCCCATCTGCGGTTCGTTCCGTCCGGATGAACTTCAATGCCCCTCCTTTTGCCTTTGAATTCCACTCCTAATGGACATAATCAAAGCAAACTGTTTGCCTCCTTCCTTTGGGCTGGTATCCCAAACTACCTGGGCAATCCCTGTGATGCCTGATGAGTTCTCCACTCTCCTGATTTCTTCCCTCCTCTTGGGCTAGTATCCCGAACTACCTGGGCAATCCTTGTGATGCCCGATGAATTCCCCACTCTCCTTGTTCCATCCTTCTCCTTGGGCTGGTAGCCCGAACAACCCGAATGACTTCCGTAACCAGTCATTTTTCGGTCGGCAAGCACCGTGAGTCTTGTCCGGCGCTTTTCCAACAAGTGTCATAACCGGTCATGTCATCTAGGAGCTGGATGGTTGTCAACTTGTCAACTTGTCATTTCTATTGGTTTCTCTGTTTAGCTTTGGTTATGGCGACAGGACTTATGGTGCATTCACTGACTATTGGTTGGTTGCCTGTAGCTAACTCTTTTTTACAGCTTTGGTTCGGGTGTCTTTGTCAACCCTAAGCATCGGTCTCTGTCCCACTCGTCCTCCGATCTCACTCAGGAAGGGGCATCTGTAGACACCCCAAATTTGTAGGTCTGCAGGCTGGAATTGTGGCAGCTGGACTTTTAATCACAAGTGAGCTCAAACCTTTGTTTTAAGCCCAAGCAATCCACCAAATCCCACTTAAGCCCATGAAGGACCATTAAGCTCACCCAAGGCCTATTAAGTTCAACAAAGGCCCATTAAGCCCTCTTAATCCACTAAGGCCCATCAAGCCCATTTGGGCCCATGAAGGCCCACAACAATTCAGCCCATTTTCTTCTCCTTCTTCCAACCCAACACCCATTCTTTCTCCCCTCTTTTCTCACGAATCCAGCCACATCTATAGCCTATCCTTTCCTCCCATCTTCTCCAACCCATCTCACCATATCACCCAGTAGCAGCCTAGGCCAAGCTCGAGCTTCCCACAAACCAGAGCCACCGGATGCCTCACCACGAGCTTGGACGGCCGTCGATCACTGTCGGCACGTGGGTGGACAGCATGGAGGGTGCAGGGGGGACAACAGTTGGTTAGGGGTCGTTAGGTTGTTAGGAGTAGTTAGTTTGTTAAGGAGCTTACTGGTGAGCTGGTTGTTAGGTTTTTGTTACGTGGTGGTGGGTTGTTACAGTGGGTCACCAAAGTTCTGCCTATAAAAGGATTCAAAGCGAGAGAGAAATAGAGAGAATTCAGAGCGAGAAAGAAGCAAGGGAGAATTCCAAAGAGAGAGAGGAGCTGGCGGAGGTGAGAAGCGTGGGATCAGGCCACTTCCGGCGAGCAGTAGAGGCAACACATGCTGCCAGGCCTATTACGCCCTCCTCTAGCCTCGTTTAGCTTCGAATTTATTCTCCTAAAGCTTCCTCAGTTTTCCTAGATCGATTCTAATCAAGCCAGAGGCCTCCTTTGGTCAGAATCGATCCTTAGTCCTTGCCGTCGCTGTTTTCCGGCGACTTAGGTGGGGGAGCTGATCCAGGGCTTGTCCCTGATCCTAGAACCCTAGGTCTACATCTCTTGGCCTCCCTCTTGCCTCTCCACCCTTCCAATTCCTGTTCCGATCACTGCGAAGGCCTCCACTAGAAGCTCACTAGAATCACTCCAGGACCCCGTTGTCGGGGATGACGGCCAGAGTCAGAGAAGTGGCGTGAGCCTCCAGCCTGTCGTGCCACTCCGAGCCTCCACGACGCACCCCAAGAATGCTAGGGCCCCCGAAGCTGAGCCACGAGCCCTGGAACACGCCCACGACCTAGCTCACCGGAGAAGACGCCGTCGATGGCAGTCGGAGCCCACTTCGTGCCATCATCCATCATTTGAGCCCATAAAGGAGAAGGAATGTCCCTCAACACTCTTTCGAGCCTCCTAGACCTCTGGATCGCCGCGCCGCAGCCTTTAGAGCTTCCTCCATCTCCGTTGACCGTCGCTAGAGTGCCTTGACAGCGAGGGAGGTGGGAGGCCTACTCCTGCCGTTAAATTCTCAATCCAAGCCGTTGGATCATCCCCTTTCTTCCTTTTCTTGCTTCCCATGGGGTCTGATCTTAGATCAGACTATGGAAAGCCCCCTACAACCCCACCGGCAATCGTCGATAGTGGAGCTCCATCATCAACGACCGTCGCTGCCTTTGTCCTTTAAAAAATTAAAAATATTTTTCTTTTAATAAACTTCTGTAACTTTTCATTTGTTACATTTGGGTCCTTTTTTTATTACATTCAGGTTCTTTTCTTACATTTAGGTCCCTGATTATTTTTCTTAAATCGTTTGAATAAAGTTTTAACTGAAAATATTGCATTATGCCCCCTAAGTATTCAAAATATTGTTTTCCATGTTTAAAAGTTTAATAAAAACTCCCTAGAGCTTCTTTTCATGCATTCAAGTCCAATATTTTTTCATAAAGAACCCTGATCTTTTCTGAAACTCTTCTGAATGAATAATTCTCTAGTTAAATTGCATTTAAACCCCTGATCTTCATCAAAATAACATAAAATGCATATATCTCTGTTAGAATTGCACTTAAACCTTGATTCTTTTTAGGAACTTTTCTGAAGGCATATTTCCTCTGGTTAATTGCATTTTAGCCCCTGAAGTCTTTTAGAATTATTCTGAATGCATATTTCTATAGTTAAATTACATTTTAGCCCCTAAACATTACTGATTTCACACTAAATGCTTGTTTTTTAGGGTAAAGTTACTGAATTATGCTTGAAACTTTCATGGATCCTTTTCTTTCATATTTTACCTTGAATTTTCATTGAATTTCATTAAATGCATGGTTTAGTGGCATATTTGCATTTTAACCCCTAGGAACCATCAATTTGACTAGGAATGCATAGTTTTGCACATTTGACCCCAGATTTCTTCAAAGCTACATGAAATGTGTTTTTCTATGTATTTTTGATGATTGAGCTTCTGAAATTCAGTTTTCATTCAAAATTTGGTTTTTTTGTGCAAAGGCCCCTGGAAATTTTCATTATCACACACATGCATGCATTTCACACATTCAGTCGCACCGTTTCATGCATGTTTTCTTATGATTTCCTCCTTACATTGTGCACGCATTCCTAGCTCACTTCAAGCTTGGCTTTCTCATCATTTCTTGGATTTTTTTTTCAATTTCCCCGTCTTTTGACTTGATTTGGCTTTCCATCGCTAGAGGGCGTACATTAAAAGGCTTAACAAAGCCTACATTGTCCCGAAAGAGTATTATTTTTCCCAATTTGATTTTCTCGGATTTTTTCAAATTTCTGCTGATTTGCGAGATGCTTTTCGAGAATTTCTTGATTTTCACGATTTTCCTCATCGCCTAAGGGCATATAGTAAAGCGGCATTCTCAATGCGTACATTTGACCCTCGGATTAACTTTTTCCCCTTATTTCATTTCATTTCTTTGATTTGGCATGTTATCTCCAATCACCATTAGCATGAACATTTAGAATAAGCGAGCACACATTTAATAGATCATTGACAAGCAGGAAACCTAGAAAGATTGAGTTTTCTCGAGCGCATGGTGGTGCCTAACTCCTTCCCTATGCGTAACCAAAATCCTTACCCTTTCTCTAGCCCACATTCATTTGTGTATTTTATCCATTAGGCACGGAGCACACATGTTTTCTGCATCCCGTTTGCTTCTTGGTTTTCTTGTGTGTTTGGTTTTCCTCGTCTTTCCGTTAAAAGACTAGGTGGTGACTCCTTTCCTTATCCTTTCTCTTCTTTCCTTGGTGTCTCCGAGTCTAGTCTTCTTGTCCTGATTCACCATCTTCGTTGTGACCATATCGGGTCTCCTCAAGTGCTTCCACGCACCCGGTAGAGGAGAGCCATGCAGGGTTCCACCGACATGGTCACACCTCCCGTGCTTTTCTTCTATGTAGGGGCGGCAATGGGTCGGGTCTAGACCCAGACCCGTGGGTCTGGACCCGCTTGGTCTGGGTCTGGGTCTTGATTTTCAGACCCGTGGACCTGTGGACCTGGACCCGTTAGACCCGTTCACTTATTGGGTTGTGTCTGGGTCTAAAAAAACCCAGACCCGTGGACCCGCTAATATATATATATGTATATATATATATATATATATAAGTAACACTAACTATATATATGTATACGGCGTGCCTCCCTCCGCAGTCTGCATTCTGCCATTCCCCAAGATCGCAACCCCTATCCCTCCACCCTCGAGCACTCCAACCACCAGGCAAGCCTTCCTTTTCCCATTTGTCCCATCGTCTTCTTCATTCTTGCCCTCTTTCTCAGGGGAACACGAAGAAACGCAGGAATAACCAAGTTCGCCCCTTCCTCCTGGGGTCTTCTTTACACCTTTCGAGAATGGCAATTCGACCTCGATCACGCCGCCCGACGAAGATGGAGAACTCTAGCTTCACGACGTGCGAGAAGCTCGACCGGATGGCGACCTGGGTGGGTGCCAACGTGGCCTCTGCCTTCTTCGCATCCCTGGAGCGCTGCTCCTGCATAAATCTCAGCACCACCGACCTCGAGGATGAGGAGGAGGCCAAGGACCGCCCCCTGATGTTCACCAAGCCCGTCGTCCACGACGCCCCTAGCGAGGGATCCGTCGATGGTGGTGGAAACAACCATGACAAGCTCGCGAACGTCTGAGAAGGATTCGGTTCACGCGGCGGTGATGGTGGTGGTGGTGGTAAATATTTTGCCTTCTTCCCGAAAACTTGGAATCTAGGGCTTGTTTGTTGTCGTATGTGACAGAAAGAAGAAAAAACTAAAATGGTTGCTTTATACATGTTGTGGTTCTAATGGGTAACAAGAAATTGTGACGTTTGTTTACGTTAATTTCTTGCTCCTGTAATCCATATAGATTCTTATTCCGTTCAATGGGCTGTTCTTTAATCTTCTTCCTGTTTATTGCTGTTCTGGTGATTTTTGTCCACGACTACGGATGAAAAGTTAAATGAAAAGTTAATTTTTTCAAAAAAAATGGAAAAAGATTGCTGGACCCGTTAGACCCGGACCCAGACCCAGACCCATTATCTTCATGAGTCTGGGTCTGGGTCTGGGTCTTGATTTTCAGACCCAGACCCGGACCCAGACCCATGAAATATGATGGGTCTGGGTCTGGGTATAGGTAGACCCAACCCGTTGCCACCTTCACTTCTATGTTTTCCTCTCGTGCTTTTCCTTTGTGTTTTTTCACCCGTTCTTTTCTTTCGTGTCTTTTTTCCACTCATGTTTTTTTCTGGTTTTTTGGCCACCTACCACGTTAGGTGGTCTATGATGACCGACATGTTTGCAATGCTCCTTTCCTTGGCAGAATGTTGCATGCCCGCTCTAAGGCCATTGCACACCCTCGAGTGGTGTTCGGTATATCTTGCGACAGCTCAACTCAATAACAAGGGCATTTATTTTGCCCTGGTATCTTATGAGCTGCCCTCCGCTACTTTCCTGCTTTGTCCTTCCTTTCGATACCAAGGACATATTGGCTACCCTTTGGTATCATCTCACCCTTCCTTTGGGCTGGCACCTGCAACTACCATGGGTTTGTCTTTGGACCTCTATCACATCTTTGAGTGTGGCATTCCCTATCTCCGTCTTCCTCTTGATCAGCAGACTCGATGGCTTGTCATCTCTTCTTTGATATCAGGGGCATGTTAGCTGTGTTTTGGTGTCTCCTCTTAGGTACCAGAGGCATGGTGGCAGCCATTAGGAACTCTTTTCTCCTTTTCGGCTTAGCATCGAACCCCTAGGTCTATTGATAGCCTCCTCTTCCTGACTTGGTGCTGGACCCCTTGGTTAGTCAATAGTCAGTGTTTGTGGCTTAGCATTGGAACCCTTGGTCTGCCGATAGCCTTCTCTTCCTGACTTGGCATCGGACCCCTTGGTCCACCAATAGTTAGTGTTTGTGGCTTGGCACCCACCTCCTTGGTCTGCCACTAGCCTCTTTTTCCCTGGTTTGGTGCTGGACCCCTTGGTCCAACAATAGTCAATGTTTGTGGCATGGTGCTAGACCCCTTGGTCTGGTGATAGCCTCCTCTTTCCTAATTTGACGTCAAACCCCTTGGTATGTCGATAGTTAGTGTTTGTGGCTTGGCATCAAACCCCTTGGTCTACTGATAGCCTCCTCTTCCTACTTGGCACTGGACCCCTTGGTCCGTCGATAGTCAGTGTTTGTGGCTTGGCACTGGATCCTTTGGTCTCCAGATATCTAGTGTTTGTGGCTTGGGTCTAGACCCCTTGGTTCGCCGATAGCCTCCTCTTCTTGACTTGGCGCCATACCCTATGATCCGTCGATAGTCAGTGTTTGTGGCTTGGCGCTAGACCCCTTGGTCTGTCGATAGCCTCCTCCTTCCTAGCTTGGCTTCGAGCCCCTTATTCCACCAATAGCCTTGTACTCGTTGTCATGCTTTTTACTTGTCGATGTTCCTACTGTTTGGACAGTGAGTCTAATATCTTGTCATCTCCTCGAGCTGATGCTGTAGGTTAGCAAGTCTGTCAAACTTGTCATGCCCCTTATCTCTTCTAGCGAATACCTTAAACTATCCAGACGACTTCTATCATTAGTTACCTTTTCAGTCGGCAAGCTCATCATACTTGTCATGCCCCACATCTCCTCAGGTTGATATCCTAAACTATCCAGATGACTTCCATCATCAGTAACCTTTTCGGTCAACAAGCTGATCAGACTTGTCATGCCCCTCATCTCCTTGGGTTGATAACCCAAACTATCTGATGATGAGTCCATCACTCATCATGCCCCCACAAGTGTAGCATACCATGGCATTTCATCGCATTTCCTGCATACCACCACATACCCCACATGAGCATAGTGTGTCATCGCATCTCATTACATTCACCACATATCTTTGAATGTCCTGCACAAGCAAAGCATGCCCTCAAGTTACATTGCATCCACTGCATATCATTACGTGAGTATCACATTTCACCGCATTTTTGCATGCCCAACACTACGATTGTCCCCTTCATTCTATACATCATTACACTAGCATTGCATCACACATTTGCGTAAGTGTGGTACAAAGTTCTGTATATCCCGAGCGAAGCCCAGCACGTATTCGCATCCTAGTAGTGGTTCTACATCCACATGCATCATTGGCATCAGTACTCATATTTTCAGCATCGTGCTCGCACTTTTATTTGCATCTCAATATCCTTGTATTCACCATTGTTTACACTTGCATTTTCATCATCGTTTTCTCATTTGCATTTGCATTTTGGCAACGAGTCATGAACATTGGTGCATCTATCGAATAGGTGACTCACACCAACAACAAACACCACCTCCTGTGGGCTGCCAAGTGGTGTCTTTTGTCAACCCTGAGCATTAGTCTCGATTCCATCCGTCCCTCAACCTCACTTAGGGAGGAGCATCTGTAGACACCTCACTTTGGCAGCCACTCGTTGGCAAACCTGTCCAATAGAGCGCTTCAATGATAGCAAGGCTTTTTTTCCACGCTACAGCCTATTTCACACCCCAACACTAGCCCATGACCCAAACCCAACCTGAACCCCACCTAAACCAACCTTTCAAGCCCACTTATGGCCTAGATGTAAGGTGGATTGGGCTTGCCTTCCTTGCAAGTAATATGTCTTAGGACCACTATAGCCTTGTCTCGTGGATGTGGCACACAGATGTCCTGGGTCAGTGCTGACAAGTGAAGGTTAGACTTGTCCTTTCACCATTGGCACACTGAATTCTAGTCTCCTATTGGCTAAAATAGATCTAGGCATGCCCCACTCTCCATCTAGGCCATGAAGGCCCCCATGATGATTCAAATTCCCATCCTATCCTCTTGATCAAATCTGAGCCAGAGAATGAGAGTTGGTGAGAATCGACGGATCAGATTCAAACAACCCTCTATTTAATGAACGATCTTCTCCAATGACGGACTCTCTTGGCTAGAGTTCATCTCCACTCACTCCCTACATATCCTTCTTTCTCCCTAGACTCTCATATCCCTTCCAGAAGCACAATTGTCCTTCGCCCGTCCGTTGGAAAACCAACCTCCACCACATTTCCTAGCCACTAAACCAATCGTTTCCTCCATATCCCCAAGCCTTCCCAGACCCTTGCATTGCTTCAACATTGTCACATCAGCTTCCTCACATACCCACCTACATTTCCAAAATGACCCCGGCCTTTGCCTCACCACCCTACCGTCAGTTCAGGCCACCTCATCGAAGCAACAGCACTGTAGTGGCGGTACACCTTCTTCCAGTGCACGACAGGTACCTCACACCTCCTCTTTTCCTTTCTTAGCATACCAACCTTGTTAAACATTCAGCCCTTCTCGTATTTGTGCCTTGGTTTCCATTAATTACATCATCCTTTGTTGGCAAATGGTCGACGACCTACATGAGGTGATAGCCTTTGAGCGTGTGGTCTAGTCCGTCTCGAGGCTTCTTCCTCCTTCCGTTTCGTCCACCTAAGCCTCCTGACACTCCATCCAAGCTCCTGGCTGCCATCAGTGGCCGGATGGATGAGAGTCAAGCTAGGGAACTCCATGTGGATGGAGGGAAGTGTGCATGCATTCTCCTTTAATGGTCTCGTCCAGCCACGACCATTGCCAGTGGAGGTCATCTAGTCCAGCGAACATGATCGAAGGGAAAGGGAATGGTCGACTCTGTTATAATACATTTTGTTTGCCTATATGTGTTCATGAATGAGTGTTCTATTATTCTAGATGGTTATATTCCAATGGCTCGGGGAAGACGATGAAGGTCTACCATCTGGTGCAAATTCGAGACTATGGGCTGATACTACATACTGGTTGCACAGATGGCCTTGTCCAATGCATAGGTAAACTGAGCCCCCTCCTTTGACTGCTCTCTATATTTGTTTTTTGTTGAATGATCCATATGTTTCGATTCCTACCTCTTTGCTTTACATGACCATATGCCTGGTTGCGAGATTTGGATTTTGTAATGCATCTTTAGAATAATGAAGAGTCTATTGTTAGGAGCATATACCTTGCCTACGACAGGCCTATGTGGCACAGTTGCGCCAATTTTCTAGGGACTTTTGCCCACCTAGACTAAGTCCCTCAACTTTAGTTTTCTTGATATCGTTTCTTAATCATGCTTCTTGACTTTGTACCTCCTATTACTCTGATTAGTGTGTTTATTTTGCCTTGCTTTATTTGCCTTACATGCTTTTATCTTTGCATTATTGTGCTTAAGTGACAAACATGAACGGCAATCAGATACCTACATAGCCTCACATGTGAGCAAGGAAGTCAAGAAAGATCGATTCGTCGAGTGTATGGAGGTACCTAATACCTTCCCCTTGCATAATAGGAGTCTTACCCTTTCTTTGGCTCACATTGACTCATGTGTCGCATCCATTGGCACGGATTTCCTCGAATTGGTTGACGCATCTTGATTTGCTTTATTGATTGGTTTTCTTCAATTTTCCTCATTTCCCGAATTGAATAGACTAGGTGGTGACTCCCTTTTTTCTTCGTTATCAGCCTTTTGTGATGTTCCTTCCTCTCTCCTGAGTGGAACATCCTCCCTTGAATTAGTCCTCTTTGCAGTGGCCCTATCGGTCCTTGTGTGCTCCCGCTATACCTTGAGAGTCCCCCATTGGCATGGTCACAGCCATTGATCCCAAATCTCGTATGTTGCCACATTATCCCATCCACACATAGTGATGAGAATTGGACATCCATTGGCGTCTAGGTCCATCGACCACCTATCCCATGACAAACAGACATTGAGTTCACTGAGTCGGGTCAGGATGGATCACATTTTTGTTTTCTTTGAACAGCATAGCATGCATTTTGCCTCTCTTGGTCCCTCTTCCACCACCTCCACTTCAACGAACCCAAACGAAGCTTATCAGTCTTTGTCATGGCTGGAAAGCTCAGCTTGGTCTGGCCTCCAATGAGCTAGGTGGGAGGAGAGATCCAGGGGCCCTCAGCACGTTCTGATGGTTTCACTGTGTTCCTGATGCTCCATTCATGCTTAGCCAATGTCTCCTTTTGAATTTTCATCGTATTTCCAAGCATAATTCCATGATGAAGTTTTCTATCATTGAACTATAAATTGACTAGCATGTCTATCTAGCAGGTTGAAGTAGCACAGCCTCCTAGCAAAGGTATATTGCGTGTAATATCTGCACAAGTAGCCAATGCAGCCTCTTGGGTTCAGACAGTTTATAGAGCATTTTTCTGATCTCTTGCTTGATTTCTTTTCCTTTTCTGTCCTTGCTTCCAATTCATCTCTAGTGCATGTTTTACTGTATCATAGCATGGCAACTTGCATCTCGCCTTAAGGCATACATTAATCAGTGTTCTTTGCCCACATTGACCATAAGCAAGCGATTAGTTAAGAAAGATCGATTTCCAAGTGTATGGGGTGCCTAATACCTTCCCCATGTGTAATAGGAGTCCTTACCCTTCTTTAGTTTGCTATGACCTAAAATGTCACATCCATTGGAATGGTTTCCCATATTTCTGCATTTATTGCATCATTATTATCACCTTTTTCCTTGCTTCGGTTTTCCTCGCCTTTCTGATTTCAAATAGACTAAGTGGCGACTTCATTTCGTTTCCTTATCCTTTCTTTCTCCTTTTTTTTGGGTGTTTTCAAGTCGAGTATCCATCCTCGGATTCACCAACTTTGTCGTGACCTTATCGGTTCGCATGTTTGGACTTCACTCCAACTCATGGGGTCAACTACAGACATCGCCACAAGAACTAGCTACTCCATTAGGAATATGAGACTCTAGCTTTCATTTTCGCTTTTTGCTTGCTTGGCTTTTGCACTCATTTACCTTGCCTCACATTTGCATACATGTCGCCTTCTTTGCATTTACACATCATTACATGCCTTCTCTCATGTGCCTTTTGCTTGCTAGGTACTTTCCTATACACACTTACTATACCACTACACTCGCACATGCCATGTTACCTATATTTTGATGTGGTGGATGTTTTCTCTTTTCACCATCACGTCAACACAACATGTGTACATGCCATGGTCATGCCTTTTGCTTGTTATTTTGCATTTGTGTGGGTTGGTGTTTGTTTTCTCCTTTAGCATCTTGCCATGCTTAAAAAAGTAGAGACATGATTGCCTTCACCCAAGTTAAATTAAAAAATACAAATACAGAGAACTAACAATAAGGCACAACTAGTGACGAATCCATACTCTCCCCTCGACCTAATAACATGCAAGTAAAAGACACAAAGCATACTTGCATGATTGATCATATGGGAACATGCATCTTCTCCTCTTTAGGGTCTGCCCTTTAGTCTAAGAAGGGCAATGTTGGTAATCCATTCTATGGCTTCGACATGAGACGTGTTACTAGTTTGTCTCCCCTTGTTCGGGGTCGTGTCGATGTTAATAGAGGGTATAGCTCCTTCTTACTGTGGGAGACGAGGCCTCCAATGCACCACTCATTCACTGGTTGTGCTCTATCCAGGATTTAGAGTGGGGACCTTCACTTTCTACCTTGAGTTTGAGAACCGTGAACCTTGAGAGTGTCCAAAGTAGCCAGCCTGCTACGAC
Source organism: Posidonia australis (assembly GCA_024699735.1). Lineage (NCBI taxonomy): Eukaryota > Viridiplantae > Streptophyta > Magnoliopsida > Alismatales > Posidoniaceae > Posidonia > Posidonia australis. The sequence goes on from JAMKQA010027574.1 coordinate 25,818, forward strand.
ACATCTAAAGGGTGAGAGAGTGCATTCTTGTCGCATTCATCTACATGCATGTCATTCATGCCACCGTAATAACATCTGCATTGTGTTCTTTTCTTGTTGTCCTTTGGGTTTTCACACTTGTCATCTTGTTTTTGTCCACAAGTCAGTGTGCAAGCTCTTTAGCCGAAGCTCGTGTGTTTCTTTGTTGATCTCTCATTTGCAACACTCTCTCAACCATATTTTCTCCATGTTACTCGTCGATTTCAATGATAGCTCGTTGTAGGTTTCACCCCCAGCATACTATCACTATCCTATCCATAGTTGCTCCCAGACCGTCATGGTCAAACACGTTAGTGAGTCACTTTCCTCTAATGCTTAGGAGGGGATGTTGGTTTCGGTCCCTCCTTTCATTGTACTAACTTCAGTCATTACTTCTCCTCGCCCCAAGCTGCTTCTCAGTGCACAGGGTCTCCTTTCCTTAGGTTTTGGGACACTAGTTGTGACCATGCTAGTGGAATCCTACACGACTCCAAGGTGCATGGAGACACACGAGGAGTCCTGATATGGTCACGACAAAGATGGTAAATCCAAAGAAGGAGACTAGACTCAGAAACACCAAGGAAGGATAAGGAAAAGGAGTCGCCACCTAGTCTTTTAATGGAAAGACGAGGAAAACCAAACACAAAGGAAAACCTAAAGAAATCAAGGCGAAGAAAACACATGTATGCTCCATGCCTAATGGATACAGTGCACAAATCAATGCGGGCCAGAGAAAGGGTAAGGAATCTTGTTACGCATGGAGAAGGTATTAGGCACCCCATGCACCTAAAGAAATCGGTCTTTCTAAGTTTCCTGCTTCCTAATGATCTAGTGTGTGTATGCTTGTCTATCTCAAATGCAAATGCCTAAGATGAATTCAAAAACATGCCAAACCATAGAATAAAAAATAAAAATGATAAAGAAAATAATCCGAGGGACAATGTAGGCATTAAAAATGCCACTTTACTGTATGCCCTTGGGCGATGAGGAAAATTGTGAAAACAGAAATATTCAGAAAACATCTCGCAAAATAGCGGAAACTTATGAAATCTGAGAAAACCAAATGAGAGAAAATAATCCTCATTCGGGTCCGTGTCGGCATTAACCAAGCCTGTTAATGTACGCCCTCGAGTGATGAAAATCCAAATCAAGTCAAGATCATGAAAATCGGAAGAAACTGAAAGAAAATATGAAAACCAAGTTTGAAATAAGTTTTGAAATGCGTGCATGATGCAAGAGAGTAAGCATGAAAATATATGCATGAAAAAGAGTAACAAAATGTACAAAATGCAAGTATGGGTGAAATATATAAATTTCTAGGGGCCTCTATGCAAAAAATACATGTCCTGAGTAAAGGTTGAGATTCTATGGCTAAATCAGCTAAAATGTTAAAGAAAACACGTTTTTTGCAATTTTAGGGAAGTTGGGGTTAAATGTGCAAAAATATGCATTTTTGGTAAAATCAGGATTCCTAGGCTCAAATCTGTAATTTTGTCAGTAAAACATGTGTTTAATGCAATTTTAAAGAAATTCAGGGTTAAATGTGCAAAATAATGGACTTATGGATGAAAACATGAATTTCCAGGGACTGGTTTGCAAATGTGCCTTAAAAATATGCATTCAGTGTAAATTCAGTGAAGTTCAAGGTTTAAAATGCAATTTTGAGCACATTTGAGTAAAAAAATGAATCTCCAAGGTTTAGTTTGCAATTGTGCCAGAAGATCATTCATCTAGAACAATTTTAATGAAGTTTAGGGTTTTTTGTGCAAATTATGGACTTAAGATGAATGAAAACTAATTCAGAGGGTTTTATGTCAAAAATTAAAGCCTAGAAAACATTTAAAGTAAAACATAAGGATCACACTACAATTTTTCAAAACAAATCATTATTAAAATGATTAAAAGACTAGTGTAGGGGCTTAAATGCAAAATAAAAGGACTTGGCTACAAGAAAAGAAAAGAAACAGAGTTTTTTTAAAAGAAGCTTTTATTATTTTTTTTTAAATAAAAGAACGACGGTGACTAGCAACGGAACCTCGCCATCGACGGCCATCTGGGATGCCACTC
>JAMKQA010027575.1:0-12829 GCA_024699735.1 Posidonia australis
ATAATGCCATAAAATGATAGTGTATCAATCATCCAATTTTGAAGAAAGTAAGTTGGTGATTAACTACAGTGGATATGCACTCTGGACAACTACTTGAAATGAGAACAGTAAGATGGCAGAAAGATTAGTCCTAGCCCGGAGAATATGCACCATAAAGCCAGCAAATTACTCACAAAATAAAGAAAGTGGCCATTAAAACAAAAAACAAGGTACCACCATTCTGGACACTTACAGCCAAAGGTTCAGGTGGCTGTAGGGCAGCAGACAAGAAGTCTGCAATACTTCCAAGCTGCAAAGTTTATATTTGCAAGCACAGAGAATTCAAAGGAGTTCTCAGAAGCTCAGGAAGCTGATATTCGGCAAAAGCATCATAGACACATCTTGGATAAAGGTGATAGCATTCTCCTGGCTGCCCGCGACCAGCTCTACCTCTTCTCTGCCAATACAATTCAAGGAAAAGTTAAAATTACCATTCACTGGTTCTGACGGAGGAGAAGGGGAGAGACGGCGACACGTAGTCGGGATTTCGCAGCGGAGTACATCTTTCGGGACGTTGCCCCGTCTCCGCCGCCGAAGTTGTGGAGGAACATGGCCCATGCTGGGGGAAGGGGTGGAGTTGTTGTGGGGGCACGGGGGCCCATGCTAGGGGCAGGGCCAAGATGGGGCGGCGGAGGTGATGGTGAGGGTGCGAAGTTGAAGAGACGAGAGGGTGCGGCGGAGGTGGTCGTGAGAGAGGAGACGAGAAGGCAGTGGCTGAAAAAGAGGACGAGTGTTTATAATTTTAGGGTATTATTGCGAAGACTATTGCGAGAACATGTTCTCGTAAAGTCCTTGCTAATATATTGCGAAGACATGTCTTCGCAATGTGCTTGTTATAAGTCCTCGCAAAATTTGATTTTTCTAGTAGTGTTTTGATCTTTATTCCTCAAGGTTCATTATTATATTTATAGGAAACTAAACATTGCAATAGCAAAGCAGATCTAGAACAATGAAAAGGCAAATATGACAAGAAGTGAATCAACAAAAATGGAGAATCCAATGAGAACAACTCGTAAATTATTTATGAGTATACTACTAAAAGATATTTGTCAGTGTAAGCTAAAGTTTGTAAAAAAAATAAATAAAGATTTAATTTATACCTTCATGGCAAGTAGCATCAATTCAACTAAATTTATACCATCTCATGTACATGGCTTATTCCAATCACAATCACCTTTCATAATATTACCAAATTCAGACTAGGCAGTTGCCTTTATAAAAACTCTCTTCTATGTCCAAAATTAATCACTCTAAGCAAATACTTAGTAGGAATGATGCTCCGTTGAAGACAATAACAAACCAATTTTAAATTTAAAAGGTTTTTAAAATTGAGAATCGATTGTCTATTGTATAGCTTTCTGTATGTAGAGATAATAATCAAAACATATACCTCTATAAGCTCAATGATCATGTGAATTCCTCACACAAACCAATTGATCTATCATGAATACTTGATTATCCAAACTAGAGCACACCACACTTTATGCCACAGATTCCATTCAACTCTCCTTTTCTCTACTAAACAATATGTATAGCCCAAAGTACCAATTTGTTCATTATTCCATCTAATTTATGTTCCTATTTTTTATTTTTTGGTGCAGATTAACAAAGGCCTACATCTCATAATCCAGGAAATTCGGTTCATGAGGGATGGATCCAAATTATTACATCAAGTTCAAGTGATCCATCTCAAAATTGGCAATTGTCAATCAAGTGGGGAGTCATTAAAGAGCACAAGGAGTGCAATATGTGGTTATTTAACTGCAATAGATACTCATGAAACACGAGAGCAACCAGTCATGTGGTAGTGAAATAGGAACCCCAACATGAGAACGCGTGTCACAACTCACAATCCATTATACGCATGCAAGATAAACAAACTGAATTCATTGATTCCCTGTACATAAAAAGCTTTGCTCAGTTGGGCACTTGAGCCAAAACAACAAATGAATTCCAAACTTCCTAGGCTACCACAGAGATAGTGCTTATCAGATGTCACTCAAGAGACAAGATTAACTACCTTGAACACTAAATCTCCACAACAATGCATTTCTACAGATTTTAAAAAACAACTGCAAATCTAGATCATTCACTTAGTAGACCACAATAAACAGCATCACTTAGAAAATTCTCTTGGTAAAGTAACGTCATCCAGCCCGACTTTTTTAGGGGTACTACATGAGGCTTCCAGACTCATGTAAATATAAGGAGCACACACTTTGAACCTAACACTTACCACATCAATCCACAGAAAGAAACAGGAACTCTAAGCTTAGACCACATTAAACCCTTAATATCAGAAGAATAAAAAAGTATTGGTTTTCTATTCTGAATTAAGTTTAACTTTTTAAAATGACCAATATGCAAGTATCAAACACTTCTAGTTCTAGATCCAAGGGTACACAAGTGAAAAGTTCTCACAATTAGTGGGAACAAAAAGGAAGAACAAACGTACGATGACAGAGGAACGGCAGACGAAAGGGCAGGGGAATCGAGTTTTACCCCGGGAAGCCTGCATGGACGATGGCAGGGGAACGACAGACGACCTCTGGAGGACGGAAGAGATGAATCTGGAGGACGATTGAATGAGCTTCGACAGCCACCCACTCGGGTCCCCGCCCGCTTCGACAGCCTCTGGGTCGGGTGCGCGGCCATGGGCGACGGAAATGAGGGCTTTTGGGCGACAGAAATGGGTGGTTTTGGATGAAGAACGAGCAATGCTGTCGAAAGTCAGAGGTGAACAAGGGTCGTTGGAGGATGGAAAGAAAAGACAGCGTTGGATCACTAGAGGACCGATGGTCACCTCAAATTGTTGTCGTCGTCGGAGGAAGAGAGGAGAGGAGAGTGAAGAGACGAGAGGAAAGTTGGCTGAGAAAGAGTACGTTTCAGTACGTAAGAGTTGTTTCGAATATTTTTAATTTTAAGGTATCGTAAGGTCATGTACTTATAAAGTTTTAATTAAATAAAATTTTTTACTTTGTCTTCGTTATTTCACACAATATATATTTATTATAAGTTCTCGTAAAATCTAATTTTTTTAATAATGAACATAGAAAATATTTTACGTTTCTAATCACTCCCTTTTGTGTTTTCTCACGTTTCTAATAACTCTTTGGTCGAGGATTTGGACTTGGACGTGGACAAGAAACTTGGACATATTTCTGTAGGGGTAATTTGTTAGGAGGTTGGGGTTTTGATTGATTTTTGTTAGGAGAATGGATCTTATATTTGTGAAAAATTTTCAAGTCTTTCTGTGGCCTTTTCCTATCTTCAGGGTAGTTGTCAAGGCACATCACTGTGCCCTTCGATGGTTGAGTGGTCATCGACTATTTGTTGGCGAGGCGTAGTCCTTTCAATTCACTAATGCAAGTAAACGTTCGCCATTTGGAGTGTCAGAGTGTTAAGGGCACTTTTGGCAGTGATTTGAATTTTCCACCGCATTTAGTATCTTTTTGATGGGAGTTATTTAATATTTTACTCACCTTTTTGAGGTTTTGGGAATGTTTGTCTGCCTTCCCCAAATTGTTGTAAACCTCTTGCGGTTAACTTAAGAGGGATTAATGTTTGGAATTATTCATGCTTTCATCTGGATATTTGGGATTATGAGGGAAAATTTTTGCGTAGTACTAATGGAAATTATGGTGGTGTTTCTTATGCATCTTCTACCGTCATTGGAAAAATTGTCAATGAAGAAGACTTTAATTCTGACAAGGCATGGATTCAGTATATCTGATTTTGAAGATTTCTTTCCTTCTTCTGTGTCATATCTAGATATAGAGATCTCGTACCCTGGCATTTATTACGACAGGTATGAATTCTCTCCTCCCTCTTCTCATCGGGTCTTGCGCCTAAGTGGGGAAAGCTTTTCGGCTACGACAGACGCACGCCACCCTACAATTAATTTGGCCTGTCATAATGATTTTTCTTGGGAGATTAATAACTTTATTTCTCCCGGTCTTCGTTCTTCACCTTATATTGGTCTTGGTTCTTGTTTTTCCCCTCTTGTTTCTCCTGATCTAGCTTGCAAGAAACAAGACGTTTTGATCTCATTGTCCTAGTATCTAACATCTGATTCCCTTCCGAGCTCACCTGGGATTGGGTGGAAGACGGTCTCGAGAAAAAAAGATCGGTTCGCCACTAGTTCTTTTTTGTGAATCAACAGGTAGGTATTTTATGTGTGGCTTATGAGAGCATGTTAGGCAACGATGTAAATATAATGAATCTTATTTTAAATGTCATTTATCCACTCATTCGTTCGTCATTTGCAAATTGTTTTCAAGGCCCTAATTTATCGTACTATCATCAGCATAATATTATGTCAGGATTGTCCCCCCACTATCCTATTATTCTTCTTCCGTTGGACGAAGTCTGTGACCAACTTCACTTTCTTTCTTTATGTGTGATTATAACGGCCTTAGCTGCTTCTAGGGACTTTCTAGAATCCAACCTGACTTCTTAATGGCCAAGCAATATTGATTGGGAGGTCTATAACTTTTTTCTTGGAAAATGTCTTCTTAAGTTTTCCTCCTCTGCTCTCATGAACAAGGTTCTACATGCATTTGGTTCTTCTCTAGTTCCCCTTCCAACTTTATTTGCTCCTTGGTCGGTTCATTCCTTTGTAGTTCATATCCTTCGTGAGGAAGGGATTTGGATTCGTCTTGAAGAAATACCTCATTATCTCTGAAACATAAGTCTTTTTCACAAAATGATTTCCGAATTTGCTGAACTTTTGGAAGTTGATCTCTCTGTTGAACATGCAAAATCTGTGGGATTTGCACGTATAAGGATTAGGCTGCACTCCAACTAGGACATTCTAGACGTTAAGTTGTTTGCATTTGCCAAGAATGTCTACCATCTCAAGTTTAGGTGGAATTGGGATATTTATCCCTCTTCATCTTGGGACAAGTCTTCTGTGACTCAAGCCTTGAGTTCTTCAAGCCAACGCAATTTCATGAAACCAACAGCTAAGTCCTTTAAAAATTTTGAAGGATGGATGGGCGGTAAGTCAAGCAATATTCCTAAGCTGGGGAAAAATGTGTAGACTCGCTCTACTTTTGATTTTAATGTTACAGAAGGTCAAGGTCAATCTTCTTTGCCTTCTTTTGTTCCCCTTTCTCTTTTGCCCAATCTTGTATTAGAGGTAGAGCCTTGTAAATCGTAATCCTTCTAATCCTTCATCTCCTACTGTTGAAGTTAATTCCTTTATTCCTGTCCCTCCCAATGCTTTCATTTTCCCTTCGCTTACCTATGACATTACCGTCCCTCGAGCCACTTGTGTGTCCTTCTGAGGTCCCTAGATTTGTTCCCAAGACAATCCCTAGTAATAATGAAAACTCTGATCTCTTCATCAACTTTGCCACATTGAAATTTGTGGCATCGAAGATCAACGCTTGCAAGCTCAATAAGGATAAATTGAAAAGGGTGTTAGCAGCCATTGATAGCCTTGGGGACGAAGTGTTGGGAGATATGATCTGTGATTCTGCCTCTCAACTGACTTCGCTTCATAATGCTAATTGCTACTTAAGTTATTAGGACATCCATTGATCTTTCACCGGATCCTACAGGTGATGCCTCCCATTCGAGCCCTCTAATTGTGGCATCAACCTATGATCTCCTAAATCCTGATGGTGGACCTACAGGGTGAAGGCTTAGTGTAGATTAATTTTTGATTAATCTTTTCGATTTTGTATAAGTTTAGGCCTTTCTATCAAGGCTTTTGAAGATACTTTTATAATTTTTGGGACTAGTACTATTTCGGACATCTTTGACACTTGATAGTGGTTTCATAGTTAAGTGTATTAAATATAATTAATATTATCATTTGCAAAAAACAAAAAATGACTTTGGTCATTGGTCGCTCTTGATATTCGTATGTGTGATTCAAGTCTTAGGAGCAATTTTTTAGGATGCGTGTTTGTGTCAAACTTAGTAAATATATAAGACACATGATATACTCCACTGGGATTAACTTGTCCTTTTTCTTGAACCTTGAGTTCCTATGTGGAACCACTAACAAGTCAGGTATATATAACGAAAGAATTGTAATTACAATTTCATTTAACAAGTCAAGGTGTAGTAAAAGTAGAATAATAATTCTTATTTTGATTTAGTTATTTTAAAATAGTTATTCTGCAGAAGGATGGAATAAAGTTATTACGTTAAGTTATTTTGATACATTTTGTATATGATTTGTTTATTTTTTATTTAAAAATAAATAAATAAATATATAATATGATGTATTCATATTTTAAATTAGATATATATCTTAATAATCAAGTTGATTATTATTAATTTGCATGTTTCTCACCTTTTACTTTTCATTCAAACCAAAATATCTTCTTAGACATATTTATTCACCTTTAAAAGAAAATCACTTCCAAACTGAATAGTAATACTATTTGAATACCAATATCACTTTCAACTTTTTCTTATTTCACTTATTCTACATCCAAAGGGTTTAAGTACACAAAACATTTAAGCAAAGTTGCCAACTTAAAATTTCCTTCCTATCAAATTTAGAGTAAATTTAAGGTAAATTTTATATAATCCCTTAACTTTTTAACTTATTATAAATTGATTCCTTATTTTAAAAAATTAATATTAAACTTTTTTATTTTTAATTTATTATAAAAATAACCTTTGAGTTAGATTCTATCACTTTTCCACTAACAGTATTAAATATAAAATATTGTTAAGTTAAATTTTTCAATACTTCCATATATTTTTAAATAATTCTCCTATATTTTTAGATAAATACTTATCATTGTTAGAGTCAGTCGACAACCATCGTTGACTGCAACTGGATGAAGTTGGCTGTAGATAGCTTTTTGGAGTTAGAGTTGACTGTAGACCATTATCAGTCACAATAAGTTGGAGTTGATCCACGATCATTTGGAGCTGATCGATGGTCATCATCGATTGCTTCTCGAAGTTGACCGTTGACTATCACTATTGAAGTCGATCAATGACCATTGTTGTATAGAAGTTGGTAAAGTTAATCCCTCACTCATTGTTTGACTACTAGTTAATTAAGGTTAGGAGTGCTTTTATAATAAAATGAAAACAAAAAGATTTGATATTGATTTTTTTAAAGTGAAGGGTCAATTAATAATAAGTTGAAAAGAGAAGGATTTATATAACATTTAATCCATGATTTTTTTCTTTGGAAGATGTTAAATTGTTAATGGTATGGTCAATTCTAATTAGCTTAGCACTAGGTGAAAAACCTTTGTAATGTATGTCTGCATACCAATGCCACGGTTTCATCTTGTGGTTTATCGTTGAGAGACGATTAAGTTTTAGTGGTCTGACCAACTTAAAACCTTATTTAGAAGTGCAAAGTTGACTTCAAAAATATCCATGTTTTACATATTTGAAATAACCAATCGTAAAGGAGTTGTTGAAAACCAACTAATAGGTCAACTTCTAAGTCATAACTTATAAACCAATAGGTTTGATACAACTTGTAATGCTCCGGATTTCGTCTCAAATCACAGAGAAAAAATACGATTGAGTTAAATAAAGATCGCGATATAATATTATAATAATTACAACTTAATTATTGTAAGCTTAAGTAATTGATTTGAGATTGTTACCGAGTGAGTTAGACTTGTGATGTTGCATAATTTACGTTTGACAAATTGAAACATGCTCAGTGTTCTGCAATAGCCTGATACCGGCACATCAAAAATTTATTGAGAAAAGTAAAAACTGCTCTCGCGAAAAAAATTTGGCATGCGATTCTCCCACGCGTGCGTTAACCTTAACTCCCAGCTTTTTTGCTCCTGGCGGCCGCTCCGCCTCTGTGCTCCTCCACCCGGGCACCCTATGGCGGCAGATCGACGCCCTCCCTCCTCTCGCCGAGTACCTCCTCCCTACAATCTCCGGTCGCGCAAGGTGGCTTTGGACGGGGATGTGCTCCCTGGGAGAACCACATCTGGCGAGGTATCTTCGCGCGGCGGGTAACTTCAAACCCCCCTTTGCGCCCTGCGTTGCTTCCTTGCATTCCTCATAAGGGAAGCCGGAAGAGGAAGTCCTCTCCACTACTTGTACCCAGATCTGCCTCCGATGAGTGGAGAATACTCCCCCACTCGGACGATCTCTTATCGTCGGGCACTTCACGGGCTAGCCCCGCTCCGGACGACCTCTTATCGTCCCGGCCAGGCCCTGTGCCAGTGGCTTTTTGTCTTTCTCCTTGCACATGTCGTTTTAGCTTGAATTCTGCTGTTCATGTTACTGTAAACTGTATATATATTCCGAGATCTATTTTGACATCTTCTATTATGTTTACGGTTTCATGTTATTTACATTCTGTCTTTGCGGATGCCTTCGGATCGGTGATTTTTAGTTACATTTCATCCTGTGTTTATGTTTACCTTAGATTTTTGGATCTGAGAGGGAATCTATTTCTCTTTCGATCTCTCTCGGGGTCTCTTCCGGAGACGTCTTGGGGTCTTGATCTTGGACTACACTTGATCTGTGTAGATCCTCCTCTACCCCCCGGTGCCCCGGCAACCTTACCTCCGGTTAGCCGCCGGGTGGCCTCCTTCTCAGGCACAGGCGTGTTCGAGAAGCCAAGAGAAGATGGCTCCTTGGGTTCTGTGTGGGACTTTACGTAATAGTTCCCTCCAAAGATTACTTGTGTATTTAGGAGTAATTCTGATGATTATTCCCCTCCCCCATCTCTCAAATATGGGGAAGATTATTCCGAGATTGACTTAATTAATCATATTACTTTTCCCTCCCTAGCTAATAATGTAGATTTTAATTCTCCGATGGAGGGAGACCACGTGGTTTCTGACTTCTCTGCTGAAACGGCAGAGGTAGGTCCGTACATTGGGTGGGATGTTACGTCTCCTTTTGTTCTCGTGTCCCCGCGGGCTCAAGATACGCCTCCCCTTTTAGGGGATCCCGCCCTTGCCCCTATTCAGCGTTCTCTTGGCTTAACATGTCCCCGAGTGCAGCGCACAGGTGCTGATGGTGGCTCAGGCTTTGAGCCCCGTGCTCACTCACCCGTTCTGTAATCAAGTCGTTTCCTTCTGTCCAGGGTCCCATCTGCTGCAGGGCCGACGCCTCCTTTCCCTCAATCCCTGATTTTTCACTTGCTTACGAGCATGATTTTGCGTCTCCCAATACGCAAATTAAATCGGTAGCTTCGCTTCCCTCCCTCTCCTGTCTTAAAGACGATTCCCTCATTAATAGGCGTTTAATGGGGGCCCTGATTTCGCATGAAAATGCTCTGACATATCTCTCTGCTGGCGGCACGTCTTCTGACAGCAGGATTTTCTCTTCATCTCTCTACAGGGAATCAGGTCCTTCGCACCCATGTCTCTCTGAAAGTGAGATATCTTCTGACGCAAGAATATCTCCTGACATTCTCGATGCTTCTATTCCCCTCCCATTACCCGGCTCTCGGTTTACCCCTCTCACCTACAACGCTGAGGAGCAATCGGAGTGGAAGACGATTCGTCGACGTAAAGACCCTTCCCCCTGGTTAGTTTCTGTCGAGCCTCAAAACGCTGTTATTCTTGTGGTCTTCTTGGCCACACCAAGGCTAATTGTAAATACGCTGGTTTTTGCTACCGATGCCTTTCCCCCACTCACTCGGTGGCCATCTGTAAATTTTTTCAGGAAGGCAAACGTGACGACCGCCCCCCGAGAATGACAGGTCTCTCTCCTCACTCCTCGACCGTTATTCCTCCATCTGAGGCCACGACCGTTATTCCTCCATCTGAGGCCACTTGTGACCTCCTTCTTTCCCTATCTTGTTGTGCCTTAGTTTCTTCCCACTCCACCCAACTTACTAAGGAACTATTATTGCACCATATCTCCACCCATTGGCCTCTGGCATCGGGAGTGGAAGTCAAACTTTCAGCTCCCGGAAAGTTTCTTCTCAGATTCCCATCCCCAAAAATCAAAACAGATACCCTCAATCTTTATGGCTCATCCTTGCAAGCCCTCCCGGTCGCTTTTGTCCATTGGTCACCGCAAACAAATGCGGTCTTCACTCTCAGGGAGGAGGGTGTGTGGGTCAGGTTAGAAGGTATTCCACATCACCTGTGGAATGTAGACGTTTTCAAACTCATGGTGTCTGACTTTGCCGATCTCCTAGAAGTTGATCTATCTCATGACAACGCCAAGCAGCAAACATTCGCTAGGTGTCGGATTCAGTTGCACTACGGCAAAGAACTCCCTGATACACGGTTTTATGCCTTCGGCAGAATCGTCTACCCCATTAAGTTCAGGACTAGTTGGGATCTTTGCGATCCTTCTTCACATGAGCCACTCAACACTAACCCCCAACAATCTTCCTGGATAGCAAGACCCTCAGCCCCTCTTTATCAGCGAGCCCCCCCCCCCCCCAGCAAGAAATCTTTCAAGCCCACTAAAACTTGGCGTGGCAATAAAGCTGGGAAAAAACAAGGGGTCCATGTATGGACCAGATCCCAGCCCCAACCTAGTGGCCCCTCTTCAGGTTCGGCGGGAATCCTTCTCACCCCGCCCATAGCTCCTAGTTCGGAAGGTTGGTACAAGGCCTCTCCCTCACCCACTACTTCTGAGGGCTGGATCAAGTCCTCACCCACACCTCCTACTTCTGATGGTTGGCACAAGGCCTCCTTTTCCTCTAAGGCGTCTGCATCTTCACTGCTAGATGAACCTAGCTTTGTCGAGACGGAGATCCGTGCCAGAAACCTGTCCATGGGGAAGTTCCAAAAGCTGCTGGCTCTTTACGACTGTGTCGAGAAGGAAGCTGCCACTGGTACACCCCTGCAACCTCAACCCTCTCATCCAGGAACCCCTATTCACGCACCAGGTATTTCTGATTCCTCTACCCTCATTATGCCTTGTGCTGTGGATTCTGGTATTTTTTCTGCTCCCTCTTCTTCCTCTGTTGCTTATAATGATCATGATAGCTCGACTATGCCCCCCACGGACCCTGATCCTTTACTTTGGGATTCTTATTTACAATTTCAAGATTTTTGTCTTAAAATTGGTATTATCCTTAGGTCTCAGGAAGTAGCCCAGGATTTTTATTCTCTAGTTAGAAGAGACCAGGGGAAGTCTCCTGTGTCTTTCAATAATAGGGAGAGTTCTCACGAGAGGGTGCAGCCCTCTTGTTTTCCATTTAAGGTTCCATGATTATAGGAGCTTGGAATATCAGGGGTCTTGGTGCGAGTAGTAAAGCCAGGGCTATCCGCCATTTAGTTAAATCTCAAAAATGTGACATTCTTATAATCACGGAAACTAAAAAAGAGGAATTCTCCCCTACTTTACTCAGACTACTTGGGGGAGACAAGATCACATTATGGTCTTTTCAGCCCTCTTTAGGGGCCTCTAGGGGCATTCTAATGGGCTGGGATGGTAGGAAGATAGCCCTACTGTCTCGTATCTTGGGCAGCTTTTGTCTTACCCTCCAGCTCTGTTCTGTCGAGGATAACTTTGAGTGGTGGCTCACTGGTGCCTATGGTCAATGTCATGCCAGTCTTAAAGCTGATTTTATAAGAGAACTCCGTAATGTCAATCATATGGTGAATGAACATTGGGTTATTGGAGGGGATTTCAATTTAATCAGATATCCTCACGAGCACTCTTCTTGCCCCAAGACTACCACTCATATGTCCCTATTTAATGACTTCATTAATGCTAGTAGCCTGTTAGATTTCTCTCCTGGTAATTGCTCCTATACATGGTCCAACCTCCAAAGGATCCCTACGTTGGTCAAGCTTGACCGTTTTCTTGTCTCTCCAGCTTGGGCGGCATTGCATCCCAATGTTTAATGCTCTGGTCTGGCCAGGGTGGTATCCGATCATGCCCCTATTATATTAAAAACAGTGAGACTGTTTTGGGGCTGCCTCCCTTTAAATTTTACAATGCATGGTTACATTGTGAAGGATGTTCTCCTTTCATCCTAGATCTCTAGACCAGGTCCAGTGACTTATTCTTTACACCTAATCTGATTGCGAAATTCTCATATAAACTGAAATTTTTAAAGGAAAATTTGGAAATGTGGATAACTCAGGTCAATAATTTGAGAAACCAAGACTGGAGAGAAATTGAATCCTGCATTCTTAGTATTGACACCATTGCTGAGCACTCCACTCTAGATAATGACATCTGGAATGAAAGGATTGTCCTTAGAGATAAACATCAAGATTTCCTTAGGGTTAATGAGATTTTCTGGAAACAGAAATCCAAAATATCTTGGCTTAAGGAGGGTGACTCCATTTCTGCTTTCTTCCATAACATCGTCAACTCCCATAGGCGTTCAAACGCAATATCATCTCTCACTGTGGATTCTGCAGTGATCTCATCCCCTCAGGGCATTGGGGCTGCATTTCAACACCATTTTATCAGACTGTTCAACAGTCCATTATCATCTCCTGTTACCCTCAATTGGGATGTGTTGCTTCCCAATAAGATTATTGATCCTCACCTTCTGGAGGTGCCATTTACAATTGAAGAGGTTAAGAGGAACCTTCAGAGTTTACTTGGGGAAAAGAGCCCCGGGCCTGATGGATACCCTGTATTTTTCTTCCAAAACTTCTGGGAAATTGTTAAGGCTGATATAATGAATATATTTCATTATATTTACTCATCTTCTGAATTCTGATATACTTGCCTCTATCAACCAGACATTCACAGTACTCATTCCTAAACGGATAGGGGCTAACTCAGTTTCTGATATCAGGCCAATTAGTCTGGTTAATAGCATATACAAAATTTTCTCTAAATCATTAGCAACCAGACTTTCCCCAGTACTAAACCATACTTTAGACTCTTCCCAATGTGC
>JAMKQA010027576.1:0-23246 GCA_024699735.1 Posidonia australis
CGGCCCGCGCTGTGCGCGGGAAATGGCCGCCGGGTCGGCTGTTTCGCGGGCCGGGCCGGGCCGGCCTGGCCCGTTTTCCATGTCAAGCCATGTCGTAGCTCCAGTAGTCTCCCTTCTTCCCCAACGCCGTCGCCGGAGTGCCTCGACGGCGAGGTAGGTGGGAGGCCCACTCCCACCGTCGGAGCCTCGATCCAGGCCGTTGGATCTTCTCCCCTCTTCTTCTTCTTGCTTCCCACGACGTCTGATCTCAGATCTGACCACGGGAAAGCCTCTGATTACCTCTCCAGC
Source organism: Posidonia australis (assembly GCA_024699735.1). Lineage (NCBI taxonomy): Eukaryota > Viridiplantae > Streptophyta > Magnoliopsida > Alismatales > Posidoniaceae > Posidonia > Posidonia australis. Next base: position 289 of record JAMKQA010027576.1, read on the forward strand.
GGTCGTCGACGGCGGAGCTCCGTCGTCGACGGCCGCCGTTGTAATTTTCTTTTAAAGAATTAAAAACATTTTTTATTTTTAAAAACTTCTTAAATTTCTGGTATGTTACACTTAGGTCCTTTTCTTTATTGCAAATAGATCATTTTCTTACATTTAGGTCCTTAATTATTTTTCTGAAATCGTTTGAATAAAGTTTTAATTGAAAATATTGCATTATGGCCCCTAAGTATTCAAAATAATGTTCTCCAGGTTTAAAAGTTTAATAAAAACCCTCAGAGTTTTTTTCCTATGCATTTTAATCCAATGTTTTTGCATTTAAGACCCTGAACTTTTCTGAAACCTTTCAGAATGCATATTTCTTTGGGTAAATTGCATTTTAACCATTGAACTTTACTGAAACTCTCCAGAATGCATATTTTGATGAATAAATTGCATTTAAACTCCTGAACTTCACAGAAACTCTTCTGAATGCATTGTTTTTCTAGTTAAATTGCATTTTAGCCACCACACTTTACAGATTTATACTAAATGCCTGTTTTCTAGGGTAAATTTATTGAATTGCCCCTGAAACTTTCATGAATCTTTTTCTTACATATTTTACCCTGAATTTCCACTGAATTGCTTTAAACGCATGTTTTAATGGCAGAATTGCATTTTAACCCCTAGGAAACATCAATTTGGCTAGAAATGCACATAGTTGCACATTTGACCCCAGATTTCTTCATAATTGCATAGAATGTGTTTTCCTATGTATTTTTGATGATTTGGGCTTTAGAATTTCAATTTTTATTCAGAATTTGGGTTTTTACGCAAAAGTCCCTGGAATTTTCATTATCACACTCATACATGCATTTCGCACATTTTGTTGCACTTTTTTATGTAAGTTTTCTTGCCTTTTCTTCCTTACATTGTGCATGCTTTCCTAACTCTTTTCGAGCTTGGTTTTCTCGCCGTCTCTCGGATTCTTTTCAGTTTTCGCATTTTTAGATTTGATTTGGCTTTCCATCGCCCGAGGGCGTACAGTAAAAGGCTTAACAAAGCCGACATGGTCTCGATAAGAGGATTATTTTCCCCTTTTTGATTTTCACAGATTTATCCTAATTTCTGCTGATTTACGTGACGCTTTCCGAGAATTTCTTGATTTTCCTGATTTTCCTCATCGCCCAAGGGCGTACAGTAAAGCAGCATTCTCAATGCCTACATTTGACCCTCAGATTAACTTTTTCCCTTTATTTCATTTCTTTTCTTTGATTTGGCATGTTTTCTAGTCATCATATGCATACGCATTTAGAATAGGCAAGCACACACCCATTAGACCATTGACAAGTAGGAAACCTAGAAAGACCTAGTTTTCTCGAGCGCATGGGGGGTGCCTAACCCCTTCCCCATGCGTAACCAGAATCCTTACCCTTTCTTTGGCCCGCATTCATTTGTGCATTATATCCATTAGGCATGGAGCACACATGTTTTCTGCATCTTGTTTGCTTCTTGATTTTCTAGTGTGCTTGGTTTTCCTCGTCTTTCCATTAAAAGACTAGGTGGCGACTTTTTTCCTTATCCTTTCTTATCCTTCCTTGGTGTTTTCGAGTCTACTCTTCTTCTCCGGATTCACTATCTTCGCCGTGACCGTATCGGGGCTCCTTGAGTGCTTCCACGCACCTGGTAGGGGAGAGCCGTGCAGGGTTCCACTGGCATGGTCACAGTATGCCACCTCACCAACCCTCTTGGTAATCTAGTATGGTCTGATATATCTAGGGCTCAACTTGCCTCTCTTACAGAACCACATCACACCCTTGGTTGGTGACACCTTCATGAAAACGAAGTCTCATACCTCGAATTCCAGAGGTCTCCGCCTCCTACTAGCATAACTCTTATGCCGACTCTAGGCAGACAACAATCTCTTCCTGATCAGATTCACCTTGCCCTCGTACTGTTGTACGATCTCGGGCCCAACTAACTATCTCTCACCCACCTCACTCCAATAAGTGGGTGTCCTGCAGGGTCTGCCATACAATGCCTCGTATGGTGCCACACCAATACTAGCGTGGTAACTGTTATTGTATGCAAACTCAATCAGAGGTAAATGATCCTCCCAGCTACCACCAAAGTCCAAGGCGCAGACCCTCAACATGTCCTCTAGTGTCTGGATGGTCTTCTCTGTCATGCCATCCGTTTAGGGGTGGAAAGCAGTGCTAAAATTCAACACTGTGCCAAAAGCCTCCTGTAGAGCTCCCCAGAATCTCGTTGTAAACCTTGTGTCTCTGTCAGACATAATAGACACTAGGACACCATGCAATCTCACAATCTCAGCCACATACAACTCTGCCAGTTTTGCCAAAGGAAGATTCACCCTCATTAACAAGAAATGTGTCGATTTTGTAAGACGATCCACTATCACCCACACAGTATCATTCTTTTTTCGGGTTCGTGGCAAACCCGTCACATAGTCCATCGACACATTTTCCCATTTCCACACTAGAACATCCAGAGGCTGTAAAGTCCCTCTGGGCTTCTGGTGCTCTATCTTCACCATCTGGCAGGTTGCACACTTCGTCACATACTCAACAATCTCTCTCTTCATCCCAGGCCACCAGAAGTTCCTCTTCAGGTCTTTATACATCTTGGTGTTTCCTGGATGAATAGAGTATTTGGAGTGGTGGGCTTCATCCAGCAAACTGTTCTTGATTTCCTCTATCTGAGGTACATATAATCTCAAATCATACCTCAACCCATCGTCTACCTCAACTTAAAAATGAGGGGCATTACCAGCTCTCTCCAGATATCAGACACAAAAGAATCATATTGTTGAGCTGTGACAATCGCCTCGATCATTTTCGAGCGAACAGACAAGTTAGCTAACACTACCCTGGCAGGTCCCTGAGACTATCTCCAAGGTCTACACTCCATTAGTCCCTCTAACAATTTCCATTCTTGAATCATCAAACTAGCCATAACATGAGTGTGTCTGCTCAGAGCATTTGCAACAGCCTTCCCTAGGTGGTAGAACAAACTGAAATCATAATCCTTAATATACTCCACCCAACGCCTCTGTCTCAGGTTCAAATCCCTCTGAGTAAAGATGTACTTCAAACTCTTGTGATTTGTGTACACCACAAACTGTTCGCCATATAAATAATGCCTCCAAATTTTAAAGGCAAACACAACAGCTGCCATCTCTAAATCATGAGTGGGATAATTCTTCTCATGATCTTTCAACTGGCGAGAGGCATACGCCTCCACCCTACCATGTTGCATCAGCACACACCCCAAACTAGTCCCACAGGCATCACTGTAGACTGTAAAACCGCCACTCCCAGAGGGCAAAGCCAATACTAGGGCCGATACCAGACGAGCCTTCAACTCTTTGAAGCTCTCCTCGCACTGCCAATCCCAGGCAAAGTGCACTTCCTTCCTAGTCATTTTGGTCAATGGTGCAACAATCTTGGAGAAATTCTGAATGAATCTCCTATAATATCCTGCCAGACCGAGAAAACATCTAATCTCAATCACTGTCTTCGGTCTAGCCCAACCGCTCACAGCTTCCACTTTGGCTGGATCTACCTTGATGCCTTCTCCTAAAATAATATGACCAAGGAAAGACACCTCTTCCAGCCAAAACCCACACTTGGAGAACATGGCATAAAGCTGGTGCTACCTCAGCGTCTCCAGTACAATCCTCAAATGCCTCCCGTGGGTCTAAACATCCGGAGAATACATCAGAACATCATCCACAAAAATAACCACAAACTGGTCCAAATATGGCTGGAACACCCTATTCATCAGGTCCATAAAATAGCCGGAGCATTCGTCAATCTGAATCGCATAACCAAAAACTCATATTGCCCATAACAGGTGCGAAAGACTGTCTTCTGCACATCTAGCTCACTGATCCTCAACTGATGGTATCCGAATCTCAAGTCTATCTTGGAAAACACCGATGCTTCCTGCAACTGGTTGAACAAATCGTCGATCCTAGGCAGTGGATACTTGTTCTTGACAGTGATCTGGTTCAACATCCAGTAATCTATACAGAGCCGAAGTGAACCATCCTTCCTCTTTACAAACAGAACCGGTGCTCCCTAATGTGAAACACTGGGACGAATAAATCCCTTGTCCATCAGTTCTTGCAATTGATTCCGGAGCTCCCTTAACTTAGCAGGTGCCATCCTGTACGGAGCCTTGGAAATAAGACCTGATCCCAGCACCAAGTCAATCACAAACTCCACTTCCCTGTGTGGTGGCATTCCAGGCAATTCCTTTGGAAAAACATCGAAATATTCCCTCACCACTGGCAAGTCCTGAATCCTGACCACAGGCAAAGTAGAAACTGTCACATAGGCCAAATAGCCCACACTGCCTCTCATCAGATGATGATAGGCCTTGAGAGCAGAAATCACTTTCCTGGGCTCACCCAGTCTGGTGCCCTGTACCATACACCAGCCTTGGCCTGGACACTCAGCCAGAACTCTCCTCTTGGCACAATCTATCATGGCTGAATGCTATGCCAGCCAATCCATTCCCAAGATAACATTATAATCCCGCATATCCATCAGGATCGAGCTGGCCTAAAAATTCCTATCCCCCAGTTGAATATCAACCGATCTCAAATAACTCCACGCCAGACTGTGTTCTCCCAATGGAGTGACCACATCTAGGTGGAATGGCAACCTGACTGGCCTAGTCCCGATCTCAGAAGCAAACGACTCGGAGACAAAAGAAAATGAACTCCCAAAGTCGAACAAGACTCTGACCATCCGATCAGCCACAAGGAAAGATCCTATAATCAACACACCATAACCAAAATCATAATAAGAAATAGTGTCAATTACACATATGATCTATTATTACAGGACAGGACTTATCAAATACAGCTGTGCTAGTTCTCACCATCTACCACATCTCCAGATGGACTAGCATCTGGGGCAGCAATGGAGAACACTCTCCCCTTGGTAGGCTGACGTGGCGCATCTCTTGCTAGCTTTGGTTGATTGGGACAGTTTTTCTGGTAATGCCTGGACTTCCCACAGTTGTAGCAAACTACTCTGTCCAAATTCCTCTGCCTATGCCAACCTTGCGCCGCTACATGCCCCATCTTGCCACAAACATAGCATGGTCCCATCTATTGGCCACTGCTAGACCCGACATGGCTGAAACCCATACTCTCTTCTCTACCAGACGTAGGTCGTTGCTTCCACTTCTTCCTAGAGCTGCCAGAACTCCCAGAACTTGGCCCTCCCGTCACCGAAGGTCGAGAAACGGAGGGTCGAGAAACAGAAGGTCGAGAAACAGACTTTCTCCCATTCTCCTTCTTGGGATACTCCTCTTGAAACAGCCTACGATCATCCTCATAGCGGCTCGCAAGCTCAACAGCCTTTGCTAATGTCTGGCATTTGATGCCAATAACTCTGGATCTCAGCATAGGGTTCAGTCCCTCCACAAACCTCTTGGCTCTGTTCTTCTCAGAAATTGCAGCCTGAGAGAATTGCTTTAGGAGAAGGAATGACAACTCATACTCAGCCACAAATAGGCTACCCTGCTTTAGGTTCATGAATTCTCTGTCCAACTTATCCCTCTCATGCTCAGGGAAAAACCTCTCATAGAATACCTATCGGAACTCATCCCAAGAGATCATCAGTAGGTTCACATTCAGAAATTTGGTGCAGCGCACTGTCCTCCACCACTGATCCGTAGCACCCTTGAGCTGGAATGCCCCGATCTGGACCCACTTCTATGCTGGACACTCGATCCCTTCAAGGATATTCTCCACCTCCAGGAACCAAGTCTCACACTCCTCTGGTGTGTCGCGCCCATCAAAAGTCGGCGCGCCAAGCTGGCGGAACTGCTTGATCCACGGGTCTCCCTTTGCCTCATCCATGCTACAACTACCAAAGGACTGGGAGAAACCCCACATCATCTCACCAAATTCTCGTCTCATCCCCCACCATGCACTACCCTCTCCGGTCTCGGAGTCAGGCAAAGGGGTCTTTCCATGACTGCGGCCTCGACGTGACATCTTGCTGCCAGCACCACAAAACACAACAATCTAAAAATTCAGGTGCATGACTCTCTATTGTGCAGCTCTGTAACGCCCCGATCCCGAGCACACTACTAAATCACAGTATCACAAGCATAATTACACTAATTATAGAAACATTAAATAACTGTAACTAAGGCTCCCCTTCAGGATCACAATGTGTGGCTAGAAGCTCCAACTCCTGCACCAGAACTCGGCTGCACGTGGTCTGCACCTGAAAACCAAACAAGCACGCATGAGTGACATCTAAGTCACCTAGTACGTGCCCAAACATAGAAACCACAAAATCTCTGGAAAACTACAAGACTCATTTCTTCGATTATCAAAACTTGGTTTTCTTTTGAAAATCCGCTTTTCTTTTTATTGGAAATCACTTAGGAATTCAATCCCAAATTCATGCTCTTTTTCAAAAGCCATGTTTCTTTTCTTTTCTCAAAACATTTGGAAACTCATTCCAAAGCCACATTCTCTTTCAAAAACACACCTTTGCATTTTCTTTCAAAACCTTTGGAATTCATTTTCCAAAACATATCCTTTTCAATACTTGGGATTTCTTCCCAAAATCACACTTTCAAATTCACATTTTTGACCAAATCCAACCTAAAACACAATGCCTCTCGGACTCAAACCAAATCATAAATACAGGCTGGTAACTGGTAAAACATCATCATTATTTAATTTCAGGATCTTAAGACTATTTCATAAGTCCAATCCTAACCAAATCACATTTCTTTTTCTTTATTCATTTCCACTTTTCTTTACTATTGTTACCTTGATCAGGGGTAATTAGGCGCACATGCAGTAGGCGAGGATATTTTTCCCCTACCTTCCTGCACTGCCGCGGTGAAATTCCCCGTGCGGGATGTCACTGCCCTGACCAACTGGCTTCAATTTCATTTTCATATGTGCACAGGGATACGTCACTGTCTAACGTCCCATCGGTGACCCAAACAACTAGGTCCAATGACCCAGGCTCAGCCTACACCGTCGGTGACCCGAACAACTAGGCTCAAAAACCTTGGCTCAGCCTACACCGTCATAAGCTTGGTGACCCGAACAACTACGTACAACAACCAAGGCTCAGCCTACACCGTAGGTGACCCGAACAACAAGGCTCAAAAAGCTAGGCTTAGCTTACACCATCTCAAGCTCGGCAACCACAGTCGTGTCTGGCAACTGGTTCATTGGAGCCTCATACTCCTACCATGTTGTCGACACCAACTCTCGTGGTCTCTTAACACATTATTAGTGTTCTATTCAAAACTCTTTAAACTTTCTTTTCAAAACCATTTTCCATTTCATTCTTTTCGTTGCAGGTCTCTATCTCCTTGCAACACTTGACCCTCCACTGGGGTCCCAACTCAAGCCATGAAAACCATGCTTAAAAAATCATAAATTGGGTCTCATGCCTAAAACCACACAAAATCATCCTTTCCATTCAATTATGGGACCACAACCCAAAACCACTCCCAAATTTATTTATTTGGGTTCCACATTCCTCCATGTCATTACATTGGGAAAACATCATTAACATATACTCAACATACCATTGAAACCATTTATCATTCATTTAAATTCATGTTTATGCATACCAGGTTCAGGGCAAAAACGGTAGACCGAATCTCAGGTTCAGTATACCGAAGATCCTTGGTTCGGTACACTGAATATTTTCGGTATACCGAAAACTCCTGAATCGGTCGACCGGGTGTTTTCGGCCTACCGATATCAGGTATCTGGCTTAATCTGACAGAGATTCAATATGCCGAATTCAGTTCAACATGCACCTCCCCTGTTCCGAACGGCGGAAATCGCCCAATGTGTGGAGTCTCAATCAGACCCCCCAAACACACATCAAAAATTACGAATAAAACACGGGGTATAGACCCTTGAGTCTACTTCAAAACCGCCAATCCATTCATGATTTAATCCACCACACAGTTCATACGAAAATCACAAGGGGAAGGGGCTCAAGAACGGCTACTGTAGCCCTCAACCCCAAAATTGCATTTCCCCCACAAATACCAATCCTAACCACATGATATCTATATTCTCATGCTATACATCACATTCCAACCATTTTACGATTATTTTTCAACAATTTTTCATGCATTTATCTCAATTTCCATGCAATTAACCCATTGTTAAGGAAACAATGAGTAGAGGAAAGCCAAATAGGGTCTCGGGGCAATATTGAAAAAGGCTTGGAAAAATGTTGATAAATATGGATAAATACATGATAAATGTATGAGATGCATGGAAATGACTTGTGAGATAATGCATGTAAGTATGTTGATTTTTAATGATGTTTTCCATGAGTTATGAAACATGATTTGTGTGTATAATGTGGACCCATGTGAGGGGTGATTGCATGGTATAATGACCATGAATGAATGTGTGGGTTTGAAAATGATAGATGATAATGTGACACATAATGCGTGTGATTTACAAAGAGTTTAATGAATGGAAAATGGTTTTGACAAATATTTTGAAAAGAGAAACTACATATGGTTTTAAAGAGATTAATGGAATTGTAGGAACCACAATGAGACCAAGGCTTACCAACGAGGTAGTGAGACCTCTAGAGATGTCGAGGACGTGTCCTTGGTTGTGGTTGCCGAGTTTGTAGTCCGGGGTAGGAGCCACGAGACTGTGGTGGTACTGTAGGACTTGGGGTATGGTAGTCCCGGACCACCCTCAATGCCGGTGCTGGACGGGTCTGGGGTTAGAGTCCCCAGGTGCTCGGGCACCAGGGCGTCCCGAGGACGTACTCCGTGCTTGTACCAGTGAGGGTACATTTTGAGGGTACGGTCGGGGCGGTTAAACTCCAGCACGGGGTAGTTCACCACGGCACTGCAGTGTGGGTGTGGTGACATGAAATCCTCACCAGCTACTTGTGGCCAGGTCGATCACCTGTGGCCAGGGTGATGCGACCAGTTTTTGGAATGGTAAAGTGTGGATTTGTGTGTTGGACTAGTTCCTAGCCCTGATTTGTGATAAATTATGTTAATGGTTTTAAATGATGCTTTGGGCTAGGAAACTAGATGAAATGATTTGCTTCTCCTGTGTTGAGTATAAAGATTTATCAATGAGCATGAGGTTTTGAAAGAAAGGAAAGTTTGAAATGGCATTGTTTTCAAGGTCTTTCTAATCGAATGTGTTGGTTTGGCGATGGTAGTTTTCTAGAGATTTTCTGGCAATTGTTTTCGTGGTTTTTATTGTTGTTTTAGGGCACGTACTGGGTGAAAGTCTTGTCACTCACACGTGTTTTCTTTGTCCCCTTTTGTTTCAGGTGCTCAGGAGTAGGAGCAGTCTAGTCTAGTGCATCTTTTCAAGCCACTTTTGCCGCACACAAGTCTGGGTGCTTAGCTTTATTTATTTAATTCTGTTATTTAGATTCTTTTAGTTGCTTTTGGGTAGTTCATGTACTGTTGTGTAGCACTAGGGTGTTACAGAAGAGGAAGCGTACCTAGCTCAACCCTCCGGTGACCTTTCCCCCACTCCGGCAAGCCTTCTCGCGCCCCGGCGAAGCCTCTCCCGCCAGCGGACCACACGAACAGCCACCGCCTCTTCCTCGGTTGCGCGCACGTCGTTCTTCCTCTCCCTCTTCCTCCTTGTGGCACAGCTCACCCTCTTCCACTCGCCTTTGCCTCTCTTATCCCCTCCTCCTCCCACATCACGCCAGCCGCCCATCGCATCGGGGATGACGACGAGGCACGGGTCGTTGGATGGTGGTGGCAGGGGCTGAGTAGGGTGAAGGGGAAGAAGACGGGTGCGTGGTGAGCTTGTGAGTGCGAGAAGGAGAAAAAGAAAGAAAGAAAAGAGGAAAGATCGGGCACGTAAACCGAGGCGACTGTGCATCCTCAAACAGGACTCCACATTGGTCCCAGATCACAAACAGGTGCATAGAAAGCCAACCATAAGCTCACACATCCAAAATCAACAGATTATCCATTATTAAACCATTTAAGCAACATCACAATCAATTACATGGTTTATAATTAAAATGGATAATCAGGCCCAGATGTCACAATCACTGATTTGATTCTCCTCTTGATTGACAGGAGAGGAGAATGAAGGCTTTGGAGATGAGGTTGAAGGTCTAGTCATTACTGAGGAAGACCTAGATCTTATAACCATTCTTCTTAATGCAGAGAAGTTAATTTCCACATCTCCGTTGGGATATTCTACAATATTTTCTAGCTCTTTATTTTCTATTGGATTGGATGGCACTACTTGATTAAGTGTCCAATTTTCTGGTAATTTTATATCTTCCCATTTTAGAGGTTTTTGGACAACAGTGTTATTTCTTGTATTTGTGAGAAATAAAGTTGCAACTCCCTTTTCCAGAGAGATCTTTGCTTGAGGAGTTACAGTATTCATTGCCTTACAATAAACTCGATAGGAAACAACGATATTTTCAGAAGCTGGTTCCTTGGTAAATCCTTGTGTTTGTAGGTTTAGGGTTAGGACCTTTAAAAGTCTTGGATCGATTAAAGAGACTGAGAATTTTGGAAAATCATTGAAGAACACGGGTCCCTCATTGAGGCTAGACTCAACTAGTCCTAAAAGAGAGTCGGTAAAACTAAGATGTCTACAGTCCCTTAGGCAGATTAGGACTGATGCATTTAATCCATTTCTACTTAGGGCTTTTGCTGAGACCTGGACCAATCCTATGTGTAGATAATGATATTTAGAATTCCCTCTTATTGTTTCAAGGTCCTTTCAGGTAAGGAGTTGAAGTTTTTTGGCAGTGGAAGTTATTGATACGGTTTTTTCTATTGTTTTAATGTGATAATCTGACACCAGTTTGAAAGAGCCTTTTGAATAGATTTCTTTTATGGGTACCTTAGGCATGTTCCAGTTTATGAGTCCTTGGTCTATATCTTCGAAATTAATATGCTCACTGTTTTAATAGTTAAGGTTCGTATGTAATTAGGGTTTCGAGATCCACTTCAATCGTTAGTGAATAAACTTAGTATTCTTGACATGGTGTTAAATTTCCTAGACACTAGTGGCCCGTCAACAGAAAGAAATGCTCCAAAAACTCCCTACAATTCCTCTTAGGAAAAAACATGGAGCTACCTGCGACGAGAGGCCTCGAACCTAATATCTAAAATATTATAACACTTCTGTAAAGAAACTAAATCCAGACACAAACATATATATATATATATATATATATATATATATATATATATATCATTGGGGAATAATTATATTGACATAAATGATTAAGATAATCATTAGAATGATTGTAGGAATTTCCTAAAATGAATTAGTAAGATTCCACCTAGGGTGTGGTTAGATTAAAAGATTATGTTACTTAGAAATACAAAGTCTTTCCCTTTAATGGTTTAGAGTAGATATTAGGAATCATGATTTATCCCTAGGATTAGATATGGATTAGGTTTTGAGTGTGGTGCGCTAAATGAGATATCCAATGGCACTATGTGAGTGTTTGACATTGATCTGGCTATGCTCCTAAAGGTCATGAACTAGTAGGCGTCTAGAACTTAGAGTTCTGGGCATCGTTTTGTGTGACCAAGATACCTAAGCACTTGGCCAACCTTAGGGAGGGGAAATACCTCTACGATTGTGAGCTGCCTACTTCGAGTGTTGTTCACATGTTGTGTGGTTGAGCATGTTGCCTAGGTTGAGGTCTTAAGAGCAAGAGGTTGAGGCAAGTGTTCATCAAATCCTGAAGCTATGATACTCTTGGATTGTCGTTCATGAGGTTGAGGTTGGGGTCTGCAAGTTGTGGTGTCGTCTGGACTTAGAGGTATGACACTCTAGTTGTTATCAAGCATTGAGGCCTAGGGTACTGTAGCACCCATAAAATTCATTTTGTAATTATTTACATTTTTATGAATATTATTCCTAGACGGGTGTTACTGTTCCGAGGCCCGTTGTGTGGATTTATGCTTTTGGGCTTGGGCCTTGTGGGCCAGCTTCTATTGCGTATCCTTGTGCATTGTGGCACTGTGTGTGTGGGGTCTGCGTTGTGGGTCGGTTGCTGTGGTTGGTGGTTGGGCGGTGGTCGTTGAGCTCGTGCGGGGTGCTGGTGGCTGAGGTGCATAGGTGAGCACGTTCTCAGCTACTTTGTGTGTAGGCCTTTATAAGCCACCCACGCCGCACACCCCCGTTGCTTGACGTTCGCCTTCTTCTTCCTCTTTCTCCTCCTTGGGCACATACTTCTCCTCCCCCACTTCCTTTTCCCTTCCCTTCCCCATCACTCCCCTCCCTCCCCACTCCTCCTTTCCCCACCCGTCACCTCTGTCTTTCCTCCCCTGTTCCTTGTGTTGGCAAGAGAAGGAGAGAGAAGTGAGAGAGGCAGAGGCACCATGAAGCTCGACGTCAGCGTGGCTGGTGTCTTAGAGGTCGAGGGAGCTTCCGTGGATGTCGTGGTTGCCAGCGGTGGTCAATGGTTGGCCAGAGGGCGCGTTGGGTCATTGGAGCTCGTTTCAAGTACATATTCTCAATTTAATGTGTAGAAATCATGTAAAATGGTAGAAATGCCTAGGATGCATGTAATCTAGGCTAAATTTAATGTTTTAGAATTTATTGTGAATTTATGATGGATTTATGGGCATTTATGTTAATGGTTGCATTTTGTATCATTTTGACACTTATGCCTTTGCGATTTTATATCTTGATGCATGATGAATGGATTTTGGTTTTGTTTGTTTGTTTACATCTGATGTTTTATGTGAGATTTTTGGTGGTTGTTTGGTGGGTTCGATCAGAGCTCCCACTTTGGGTGATTTTGAAATGTAGGATTTCGATCGTTTTCTGTTTTTCGCAGAATTTGGCATACCGAACCATTTTGGTATGTCGTTTTCCTGTCAGATTAGGTCCTCTAGTTAAAATTCGATCGTTTAATTTTGGACGATCGCCCGAATCAGGAGATTTCGGTCGATGGAACCATTTTCGGTATACCAATGTTAGCCTGAGTGTTGACCGTTGACCGTTGACCCGATTCAATCAGCCGACCCAAATTGGTTTACCGAACTAGGGGTTTTCGGCATACCTAACCTGTTGTCGGCATGCCGAATCTGGGCCCAAATATTTTTGTAAAATGTGATTTTCGAGGGTTTTCCGGATTGGTTTGTATTGTCCCATTGAGATGGGATTGTGGGCCCTCAATGGTGGTCCCTTAGGACACCACATGTGCCATTTTGCCGAGGTTTTGGAAGAGTTTTCAAAGATATGAAAATGATTTCAAAGAGATGAGTTGGCAGATTTGGAAAATGGTTTTCCTAGTTTTCGGTGTGCGGGCCGAGACAGTGTGGGACTGTGCTGTCGAGACCAGGGAATGTGACGACATTCTCGGGTGGTCGGGCGTGCCTCCTTGGTTGTGGTCAGGGGCCGAGATACCTGAGGCTGAGGGATTTCGGGTCTTGTAGGTATGAGACTCCTTAACTATCGTCTCGAGGCTAGGGTTGTGGTCCGCGGGTTGAGGTGTGTTGTGGCATGCATGACAGAGAGGTATGATACTCCTGCTGTCTTTGTGAGCATTGAGGCTTGGGTGTTGTCGGATGTGGAGGTATGCCACTCCCTCCTGAGCACCGTGTATGGAGGACGCCGTGCGAAGGTGGACCCTGTGGTGGCTAGTGCGGGTGGAACACGTGCCCGTAGCTGGTAGCGTCCTGAGAGACCGGAGAGCCTTCCCAAGGAGGGGTTGGCTTTTGAGGGTTCTCCAAAGAGGGAGAATCGCAGGACGGTGAACGCTCCTACACAGGATGGTCGACACTGTCGCAGTGCAGAATGCTGTGGTCACTCCTTGACGGACTGCGTGTGGCCAGAGTTTGGTTGCCTGGCGTCGGGTTTCCCGACTCACTATGTGTAGTTTTCGCCATTGAGGGCCTTTGCTTGTGGTTTTGGCCATTGAGGGCCTTTGCTTGTGGTGTTGGGCTAGTAGAGCCTTGGTTGTACTTTTGGCCGGTGTGGGCCTGGTTTGTGAAGTTTTAAGAAAATGGTTTGTGAAATGAATTTAAAAGAAAATCAATTAAGGTTTTGTTTCCTGCCGTTTTCTTTGGGGTATGTACTGGGTGACTTTTCCCACTCATATATTTTCCTCGTGTTTTTGGTTTGCAGGTACAGGTATGCAAAGGTTTAGCATAGTGCATATAGTCTGGAGTATCCTTGCCGCACACACAGGTTCCTGATAGTTAGATATTTTCTGTTTAGCTTTAATTTTCTCGTAGTTTAAATTATTTTAAATTATTGTAGAGAATGTGGAACGTTACAGGTACTGTTTGTACACAATGGTATCATGCTAGTAGACTCAGGAGGTATGAGATTCCTACATAGTTGGGTTTGATACCATGGGCGTTACAACTATCGAGACTTGTGGGTGCTGATTGAACCTAAAGGTGAGGAGCCTCTAGTGGTTTGGAGTACTGAGCTAGGACACCGAGAGGGTGTACACAGTGGTTTGTCCTGAAAGAGGATAGCTTGCCCAGGTGAGATGAGTAGCTTTCCCTTGTTGGGTTAGCTTTTGAGGGTCCTACAAGTGGCAAGACTACGGGACAGGTAGACACCTCCATAGGGTGGTTGTCTGTGGCAGTGCAGAAGTCGTGGTAGCTCCACGGTGGACTACTTGGCTAGTGTTGACTGCTTGGCACTAGGCAGTATGACACGTTGTTTGACTTGTGGTTTTGCTGAGCCTTGGTTCAAGAAATCTGGCTCTTGGCTCTGGTCAAGAGGAGACCGAGGTGTTTTATGCTAGAGTGGCATTGTTTCAGGTAGTTGCACTAAAGTAACTGTAGATACCCCTTTTTGGCAGCCACTTGTGGCGGATTTCTTCTAGAGAGCATGCTCCGACAGCAACGAGGCATTTCACCACTCCAAAGCCCATTTCCACTCCAAAACCCATTTTCACACCGAAACCCACTTTACACCCCAAATCCAACCTTAATACCCAATTTCCAACCCACACACCATTAATCCACCATAAACCTATCCCAAATACCAAGCCCAAGCCATTGATGCTCCAACAATCAAGTGATAGCCACAGGTCTAGCCCAGTAGATCCTACTCTGGCCCAGCCATCCAACCACTGCAGCCTGATAACGCAAGTGGGATGCACAGGTAAGATGTGCAGAAAGGTCAGGGATTAATTGTTGAAGGCTCAATTGGTCTTTTCACTTAGTGGACCACCAATCCACCTCTTCTCATTGGATGGCGTGGATCTGAGTGTGTTTCCTAGACTTTCTGGACCATCAAGCCCCTCTACCTAATCCTATTCCCCATCAAGTCCCACCTTGGTTTAATCTAAACCACCCCCCTAATCAACTTTTCAAATCAACGAACCACCAGCCTTCCTTTCCTCTATATAACCAACACCCATGCCCAATAGTTCCTTCTCTTGGCCGTCCTTCTTCCCCCTAGCACTGAGCTCACTCATAGCCCCCCTCCAACCACCATTCTGGCCACCATTCCAGCCATCCTCCACCACATTTCCGGCTATCCAATTACCACACCGCACTCCCTCTCTGCTAGGAATCGATTGCCCTGTGCTAGAGCATACTCAATCTCCTGGTAGAGCCTCCCCTCTCGCCTGAGCATCCAACCACCATTCCGGCATTCCTTCACTGTTTTCCAGCCATCCAGTAATCACACAACTTCCCCTCTCGGCCTTGCACCATTGCATTGCACTAGAGCACATCCTAGCCTTCCGGTAAAGCCTCCCTTCTTGCCGAAGTGTCACCACACTTCCACAGGTTGTTCTTAACAATTCCGACCACCTCCATTGCTAGCTGGAATTGCCACCACTCCTTCATTACATCCAAGCCACCCATTCACCTCACCAACCCTTGTGTCTTACCACTGTGCTTTCCACCAACGTTACCACAACCCTTTGGACCTGCCTCCATCGCTGCCATGTGCCAACCGCTGAAGAGCCACCACCATGAGCCGTTGCCAGAAGGGACAACCCGTAAAACTCCACAAGTTTGCTTTCACTCCCTACTATGTGTTTATCATTTCCTTTATGTTACATTGCTTTGTTGTATCATTCTTGTTCGCATCTTACCTGCATTTGCCATTTAATTTCAGTCATGCACCCATTTCATATCTTCATCGTCGATGATGGGTTTGTATGGATGCTACTCTAGAAACAGAAAGTGAAGGGAAGGAAGAAGCAAAACCACAAATCACAGATATTGCCACCTAGTCTATTAAGAAGGGAACCAGAAGACGAGAAAAATCAGAAATAAAATGGAAGATAACACAATGAGAAATGTGAAATAAGGAAATCCGTGCCAATGGACGTGACACAAAGGCCATTACAAGCCTAAGAAAGGATAAAGACTCCTGTTACACATGGGAAATGTGTTAAGCATCCCCATATGCCCGACGAATCAGTCTTTCTCAGCTTGTTTGACCATTTGTGCGGCTATTTCGACATGTATATGCCAATTCGTGTTTGCCTTTATGCCAAATGATGCATGGATACGAGAATGTGGTGCAAGAATTGCGAAGTAAGATAGGAATCAAAGAAGGAAACAAGCATGATGCACGGGATGTGGTAAATAAATAAGGGGACTCAGTCTGATGATGGCCAATAATCCCTGGAATTTCTGCACATGTGGTCCACGCAAGTCCACCGCAGATCCAGGACAACATCCAATCATGAGACTTCTCATCATCTAAGAAAACTGAGCGAAAACCCAAAACGAGAACCAAATGCATGCCAATTAAGAAGAGCTAACATAGATCACAGGAGGTCAAGACACATCGCAAAACCAAAACAAGAGGGGGCTAGGTCAGTCTGTGCTTTGGATCAACGTACCCATGCATACAGCAGGTAGTATCGTCCCGAGACCCAAAAGTTGCAGCAGACCACCAACCTTCATCGCTTTCCCCAAACCACAGAAATACAGAAGAATCCAAGGCAAACACCTAGAACAAAAGAAGGATCATACACAAGCTAGAAAACTCAAACTCTACAGGTCAAGAGGACCTGGGCCATCCCATCCACCTCAAGCCATCTTCGCCGGAATGGACATCCTTCGTCGACCATGGACAAGGCCAGTGAAGTCCATTCATCCTATGGGGCGTTTCGAGGACTTCAAGGGAAGTATGGGGAAGACTTAGGAAGCAACCAAACCAAATGCACGGGTCTCTCCCTCCATCTAGTTGGGTCATGCTAGCGATACTCTCCTTCGTTTAACCATCAAGGACAGTTGGGGACTGAGATAGAGCAATGGACATCGTTGGTGGATGAAGGAAAAGAGAAGGGATGCCATTAGACAAGTCGGACCACAGGTTCAAGGGCTGTCAGCCTCATGTGGCTCAGTGACCTTTCGTCAGTGAGATGCAAAGAGGAAGAAAGAAACACACAATGCACAAGGCTACTGCTAATTGTAACTCGATAGTTTAGGATTGGAAACAAGGCTAGCAGGAGAGAAATGTACCTATTGAGCACTAGAACGTGTCCCCCTTGTTCAATTGGCTGAGCTTCTTCGACGACGGATGGGAGGCGACAGTCGACAGTCGGAATGGGGCAAGGATGCTATGAGATGGTGGGTGATTGCTTATGCTTGGATGAGGGTGTGGGAGTAATTTGGTTTACCCGAGGATGCACATAGGGGTGGAAAAGGTGGATGGTTGCAGATGTGAAAAATGTGTGGATGTTGGACTTCTAGAGGACAATCGGAGGTTAACAAGGGTCTTGGAAGGGGAGCAAGTGTTTAGGGAGCAAGGTGGGTTCTTAGTGGACGTGAGGGAGTGAGTAGCAAGTAAAAGATCTCGTCATAAGAGACGAGCTAGGCTTAAATAGAAGTGTGTCTCAAATCTGGTCCACTGATTCCCAATTGCTCTCAGCGTCTGGTTAAGATTCGATCAATGGGATACGATAGGAAATCAAATCAACATGGGGGGTTTCATGGTCCAGAAGGAAGGTAGGACACATGCAGACCATGCCAACCAATGCGAGGCAAGGATCTAGTGGACCAATGGTGAATGGACAAGTTTAACCTTCGCTACTAGCACTGACCCAGGATAGTCACACATTCCGTCCGTATACCTGATCTGTGTTATCGGGCTGCAGGGGTCCTAGGAAGGTTTACGAGCAAAGGAAACAGGCCCGATTCACCAAGCATCTTGGCGATGAAAAGGGCTTGGGTAGATTGGTTTTGGGCAAGATTTGGGTTGTGTTGGATTGCAGGCGATGGATCAAGGTTTTAAGTGGAATTTTGGATGATGAAGAAAGTTGTGTTGACTGACCATCCAACATGGGTTCTGCTGGAGAAGCTGACTGCCATCCAAGGACAAAAAATCGAGGTGTCTACAGATGTCCCTCCTTGAGTGAGGTTGAGGGATGATAGGAACCAAGATCGTTGCTCAGGGTTGAGAAAGACACCCCACCCAAGTCCACGGGAGAACGATGTTGTAGACGTTGAGTCATTTATTTGGTAGATGTAAATGAACGATGTTGTGGTCGTAACTCATCGCCAAAGTGCAAATGCAGATGTGATTACGACTAGCATGCGGATGTACAAAATTGGGAAATGCAAGGTGCTTGCTATGAATGCTCATGCTAAGTGCTGATAGTACAATGCTAAATGCAAAGCTGATGACAGGTTGCTTTCCCCACAATGGCGCGACCGATCATCAAGCAGACAAAAAGGGGCAGACGATGGGTTGAAGGACTCAATAGCGGAATAGCTTGGGTTATCAGCGCAAAGAAGAGAGGAATGGCAAGATGTTGGACTTATGGGTTGACCAAAGGACGCTTGACGAACGTCATCCAGACGTTTGGCAGTGTAACCTAGATAGTTCGGGGTATCAACCCTAAGAAAGGGGGCAGCCATTAGCTAGGCGGACCGAGTGCCAAGCCAAAAGGGAAGGAAAAGGCTATCGGCCAAACGAACCTGTGGATGTGGATTTAGGGGTGATTGATGTAGATGTTGTCGTGTCCAATCACGTCAACATCTTTTGTTGTGATCACTACTTGTCCTTTGCTTTCGTTGGTTAACAAAACACCTTGTGGGAGTTATTGCGATGGATGTGATGGATGTGGGTTCCTGGTTCACTAGATCGACGGCCAAATGTCGTCCAATGGCTCCCTCGTGCTACGTAGTAACCTTCCCTTTAAAACAAACAAAATAGAAAAAGGAAATCTAGATTAGTTCTAGATGTAGTAATCATTGTCAGAAAGAAAAATAAATAACATGAACAAATAAATCTAATACTAACCAGGTGTTGTCCCCGCATGCATATGACATGGGCTATATTATGTCATGCAATGGATTATATGAAATTATAGACACTCCAATTTTGAGGTCACTTGGAAGCAAGCTCCTCTGGATGATGCTCTGGTTGCGACCCACCAAAACCTTAGCCTACACAAGCCCAATTAGGCCACAATAGCCCACTCTGACCCAATTAAACTTGAAACCAAACAAATGAAATAAAATCCACTCAAAATCCATTTAAAAACCCTAATTATTAAATAAAAACCCTAATTAAGTAAAATCCATTTAAAACCCACTTAAAATCAAATAAAAACCCTAATTAATCAAATAAAACCCTAATTAAGTCAAAATCCATTTAAAACCTACTTAAAATCAAATAAAAACCCTAATTAAGTAAAATCCATTTAAAATCCACTTAAAATCCAATAAAAACCCCTAATTAATCAAATAAAACCCTAATTAAGTAAAATCCACTTAAAATCCAATAAAAACCCTAATTAATCAGATAAAAACCCTAATAAAGTAAAATCCAATTAAAATCCTAAATTGATCCAGAAACCTTAATTAAAACACAAAAACCCTAACTTAAAAACGTAAAACCTAATTAAAATTCAAAAATCCTAAATTAAAACCATAAACCCTAATTATACCCAAATTCCAAATTGAGATCCAAAAACCTAAATCTAAAATGATTAAAATCATAAAAATAAAATAAAAACCCTAAACTGATCAAAACCCTAATTAAACCTTAATCACAAATTTAATTAAAATCATAAAACATAAATAAAAAGCCTAAATTAAAATTCGAAACCCTAATTTAAAAACTTAAAACACAAAAACCCTAAATTAAAATCCATTTAAAAACCCTAATTAAACCCTAAATGACAAAATCAGAAATTAAATTAAAATCACAAAAACCCAAATTAAAAACCTAAAAAGCAAAACCCTAAATCCATAAAAATTCCAAAACAAAAATAAAACAAAAAAACCCAGAATAATTAAAGCCTAATTTAAAACCAATTAATTAAACCTTAATCATGAATTTAACATAAATAAAAGTCCAAAACTAAACCCACAAAATCCAATTGAAAATCTAAAATTAAAACCCTAAAAAGCCTAAAAATCCAAAAATAAAAATCAAAACAAAAATCCCAAAACCCTAAGCCCGTTAAGCCCAACACTGTTCATTCAAAAATGCAATTCAAAACTTTGGAAAGTCAAAAAATAATTCTGACGACCCTACTTTTCCGACGACCAATCTCGAGAAATCTGGAGCAGGTCTCAACCTCCCGTGATCTCTGGCACATCCCCAGCCCACGCGCTCAATCCAACGGTGCCCAAGGGTCGAGGGGGAAGATCCACGGTGGAGGATGACCTCACCGGAGTATAAAAACCCTTACCGTCGACGACCAAAAAAAAAAGTTTGAGACCTACAGCCTCCTCTCAAGCAATTCAATGCCCTTCACCTTCAACCATCAAGCTCCAGGAGCATCCAATCCTATTTTTCCAAAGCCAGCCGCTGTCAGTGGGCAAACCAGAGCCACCAGGGCACCTTGCCATCGACCTACCGCCAGAGTCCATGGGAACAGCCACTCAGGTACCTTTTCTTTCCTTCTTCTTCAATTCATCGCATGTCCCGTAGTTTTCACTAGTTTCCCTGAACCAGTCGCTGTGGGGTTGCGCCTCTATACGCTGCCACCCCCATCTCCGGCGATGGGTTCACCTTCTCCGGCGTACCCACGGCCCCTGCGGAGGAGGGAGGCCCCCAGGGCACCTTCCTTCCTCTCCTCCTCTTCTCCTCTCTCCTCCTCTCCTTTCCTCCTCCTTGGTGCCCCCCCTTTTACAGAGAAAGACGCCAGCCCGCACCGTCGCCGACAACCACTCGCCGTTGAGAGCACATCCGTACGATCTGAACGCTCCCGTATCGATCCAAGGACTCTGAAAGCTTCCCGACGTCGTCCTGAAGCCCTCCGCGCCGCTCCGCCACCGCCAGAACTTCCACGGCCACCCAATCGCCTCCACCGTCCCCGTCGCCAGAGACGGAGGTGGGAGGAGGCCTTCGGACCTCCTTGGGCCTCCGCGATGCCTTCGAGAGCCTCGCCATCCCTCTGTGGTGCTCCCCCAACCTAGCGCGCACCCCTCCGACCGTCGGACCGCCTCCAGGAGCTTGCCGGAGAGATCGCCGGTGGCGGAACGCAGGCGATCCTCCATTGATCTTCGAATGGGTCTTTTTAGGCCCAATTTCTTTAGTTTTTTATTATTACTTTTAAGTCCTTATTTTGTTACATTTAGGTCCTTTTTATTGCATATGGGTCCAGACATTTTCACTTTAATCCCTGTAGTTTTAAAATACTTTTTATTTCTTTTATTTTCTCTGTGAATTTTGCATGTGGCCCCCTGTATAGTTCATCTTTTAATTCTTAACATATTAATGCTTGTTTTTATCACATCTGGGTCCCTCGAACATAGTTTCTTTACATTTAGGTCCAGGACATTTACATTTAACCCTTGAATCTTTCTAAACTAAGTTTTCTCAGTGAAATTTAGATTTTGGCCCCTGAATATTTTAAAAATCACACTGATAATCATTAAAATTGACTTTTTATCACATTTAAGTCCTGAATATTTGCATTTAGCCCCTGAATCTTTTAAAAATGATGTTTTCTCTATGAAATTTGCAGTCTGAGCCCTAAAATATTTAAAAATCACACTGACTGTTAGTAAAATGGAGTTTTCTTTATAGTTAGGTCCTGGACTTTTGCATTAAGCCCCCAAACTTTAAAAAATGAGTTTCCTTTGTGCATTTTGCATCCTTAACCCCAGGAAACATCATAATTGCATTTACCAACATAAAAGCCTCATTTTTATCACATTTAGGTCCAGAAATTTTGCATAAAAGTCCCTGGATTCACATCAAATCATTTCTGAACATAAAATTTACATTTGGCCCTTAGATTAATTCCAAATCCATCATTTAGGGTTTTAAATGTTTTCTTGCATGTTTTGGGGCATTTTTCACTCATTGCATTTCATGTTTTGCATTTAATCATTGATTCCATTTAAAAATCATGTTTTCACTAAGATTTGATGTTTAACCTTACATTTTGGTCACATTTGCACTTATGTGTGAATTTTGCACTTTAGACCCTTAATGTCTAAGTTATTCTTTAGAGTTTTTGCATATTTAGGCACTTATCCATGCATTTCATATCCGTTCTCCTCACATTTGTATCCCTATTTAGCGAGCCGGCATCTCATGCCTTTCCTTCGTGGGTTTCTTTCTTCACTTTGTCTTCAGAAGTTCTTATCCAATATCCGATTTGACTTCTTTTAAACCTACATTTCAGATTTTTGATTTGATTTGGATTTCATCGCCCAAGGGCGTACATTAATAGGCTTGAGGGTCAACATTGTCCCTACTACGGGTTATTTTCCCCTTTTTGATTTTCATGACTTTCTCCATGATTCTGATTCACTTTGTCTTCAGAGTTTCTTATCCGATATCCGATTTTATTGGCTTTAATCGTACATTTCATATTTTTGATTTGATTTGGGTTTCATCGCCCAAGGGCGTATATTAACAGGCCTGAGGGCCGACATTTGTCCCTACCACGGATTATTTTTCCCCTTTTTGATTTTCACGACTTTTTCATGATTCCGAGGACTCAGGTTGACTTGGCTTGTCATCTTTTTGATATCATTATGTTTTTCAGAAGCGTTCTTTA